>JAQIFY010006221.1:0-10470 GCA_028533085.1 Varecia variegata
TATTTTATATTAATGGCAGAGTTCATTAGATAATCGTCTGATCGTATTAAGAAAGTGGCCATGACATATGTTTGTAATATAATTATGCTGACCCAGGATTTCTCTGCCCCTAAGTAAAAACTCCATCCTGTTGTCACCTGGGTTTCAGACCCCTGCTCAAACCAGGTGACCCAATTCCTGCTGTACTTACAGTGGCTTGGTGCGTTGGAACATTGTGCTAATTAGGCCAAGGTCATGGACGAGCCCTCTCTGGGTGCACTAAAGCCCTCCTATTCTTCAAACTTGCTTAAATCATACGCATCCATTTCACTTTTTAAAAATAATTTTGGTAGTCACTGGGGAAGGGGAACCAACGTAGAAGCATTAGTCAAGGAAGAAAAACCTGCCACATAATTTCTGTACTAATATTGGTTAAGTTTAAGATAGCAATTTTATAAAGTAAGAACTGAAAATAGGCTGGGCATGGTGGCTCACACCTGTAATCCTAGCACTTGGGAGGCCGAGGCGGGCAGATTGTTTGAGCTCAGGAGTTCGAGACCAGCCTGAGCAAGAGCGAGACCCCGTCTCTACTAAAAATAGAAGGAAATTATCTGGCCAACTAAAAATATATATAGATAAAACTAGCCGGGCATGGTGGCGCGTGCCTGTAGTCCCAGCTACTCGGGAGGCTGAGGCAGGAGGATCGCTTGAGCCCAGGAGTTTGAGGTTGCTGTGAGCTAGGCTGACGCCACGGCACTCACTCTAGCCCGGGCAACAGAGCAAGACTCTGTCACAAAAAAAAAAAAAAAAAAAAAAGAACTGAAAATAGTACTATTTTTTAAGCAGGTGAGAAATAAATGCAGACATTGTTTCTAAACAGGTTTGCACGTTGACTTAATGCATGAAGTAGTCATGTCTGTCTGATGTATTCACACTCCGCATGTCACAGAAACACAACTCTCTTGTCTGTGGTGTTGACCCCCAGGAGACTTCGTGCAGTATCAGTGCCATCCGGGCTACACCTTGGTGGGGACGGACACTCTGACCTGCAAACTGAGCTCCCAGTTGCAGTTTGAGGGCTCTCTCCCGACGTGCGAAGGTATGTGCAGTTGGATGCTAAAAACACGTACGTTATTCAGCATGGGAAGTGGTGTTATTTGTCTCGATCTGAATTTCTTTGAACTTAATCTCTGTCTGTGCTTCGATCCCATTGCAATCAGAATAACCTGCAAACACAAATTCCTAGTGGCCCTTTCTCTCTAGCTAGCTCTAGAAAATAAATCAAAGCCACATTAAATAAGAAATCATGTTTTTTTTCACAACAATGTATCATGAAAATGTTCAAACATATAGCAAAGTTGAAATAATTTTAAGAGCTGAATAATTTAACACCCGAATACCCACCACCTGGGTTCCACCACGAACACTTACAATACTTCCTTTATCACCTGTCTGCCTCTCTGTTATCTTTCTAACCATCTATTAAGTTGTCTCCTATTTTTGATGCATTTCAAGGTAAATTTGAGCATAGCTTCATTTCTTCCTAATGCTTTGGCATGAATATAATGAGCTGGTGTTTAATATTTTTGATGTAAACTTTATAAACAATGAACTGCACACATCCCATGTTTTATTTACATGCCTTTAAAGTGTGTAGATCAGGTGCAAGAACATAGACAATATACAATAATAGCACAAGGTTTGAGTCTGAATGCATTGATTCAATCGATTCAAATACAATTACATTATTTTTTAAAATATCATTTAATAGGCACCATTGAAAATACCACTGAAAGAAAAAAGACTTGAAAAACTATCTTCTTTTTCATATAGAATCAGCTTTTCATATAGAATCAGCTTCTGTACCACATTACAAGAGCAACAGTGATCTACTTGTAGAGTTTTTTCCTGAAGGTCGGGGGATAAAAGTGTTCATCTTTTGCCATTTTATATGAAAATGAGCTGAGGCAAATCTTCACGGAAAATCTGCTGTCACGACGTCGTCCTCCCCAGATTGACCTAGTTCCTATTTAGGTGAAGTTTAAATCCTGGCAGTCCAAGGGCACAGCCATATACCACATTTTCGTCAGTGATGGGTCACCTGGAGGAACGTGGTCCCGTAAGGTTGTGACAAAGCTGAAAAATTCCCATCACCTGGTGACGTCTAGCAGGCGTGATGTCATAGCCCAACGCGTTACCCTTCTGTGTCTAGGTGTGTTCAGATACACAAGCATTTACCATCCTGTTGCAATTGCCGGCTGGACCGCAGTGCCGTACAGTGGCACCGTGGTAGAACATTCCAGCAGCCTGCTGCACAGGCGTGTAGCCCAGGAGCAGAGGCCATTGCATGCAAGGTGCGCAGGAGGCTACACCGTCTAGGTGTGTGTCAGCACATTCACTCCGTAATGCTTGCACGGTGACAAAGTTGCCTAAGGACGCCTTTCTCAGAACATACCCCCGTTGGTAGTGACACATGCTGCAAATCAACACCACGTGAGTACCATTCTCTAAGTGGCCCCAGCTGTCACACACATTTGCAGGGAGCGTTCAGCACAAAAAACTCACCCCTTTACTCGTGCGAGAGACTCTCACGCCCTACGGAACTCCCAGCCGTCACTCTGCAGCATAACCTACTTCTCTTCTCACTCAGTTCTGTAAATTTGTTGAAAAAGAACTGAGAGTGATGGTAGTTGTCATTCTCTGAACAACTCTTAAAGACAGGGGACAGAGCTCAGGTGTCTTTTGTCACATCCATAATCACTTAAGCACTTGATTATAATCTTTCCTTAGGTTCTTTTCTATTATTTGATTGATTTGATTGGTCTCCAGTGGGGGCCGATCTCCCAATAAGTTCTTGAGGGGACGTTGTATTGGCTCTCAGTCCTATGTCTTCAAATGTCATAAGCACGCTTTTAGAAGTTCTGCTTTGAAAATGCCCACAGGTTTTGGAGAGACAAGGAGAGTAAATTGTTCTTTGTTTATAGGCAGACACTACCATGTTAGATATGTGCCTTTGTTTAGTAAAAAACTGAGGAAGGGATGTCACGTAAGTGACTTTTCTCATGTTGAGGAAAGAGAAGTATTTCACAAAGGGAAGAGAAATAATGAAGGTTTGGAAACACAAAGGGCACGTGGCTCTGGCTGCTAGTGTTGGGGTGTCTTGGGGGAAGAGGGACTTGGTGGGGCCGGAAACCTAAAGTAAGACCAGATGGTAAAAGGTTTTCAATGTCAGGTTTAGTCAGATCCATCAATATTTTTCAGAATATTCACTTTTTTCAAAAAAATTAGAAGCAGATATTATCCATGAACACTAAGGAGAATCATGACCCTCAGATAATGACCACTACGGAAAGCAGAAGAAGGAAGCTGCGTAAAAGCAGCCGCCCAGCTCTGGCCTCCTCTGCACACGCTGTAACCAGGGCTCTGGTGGCAGCTTCTCCCACCTGTTGGCAGAGGGTCTCAGTTTCTGCAATTCTCTCCTACCTGTAGGTGCTTTTAAGAATTAATCTCAATTACTTGTAAATCCTGATTCATGTTACTAATCCTACATTGCAAACCTTCATCTTATATTAATATTAGTTTTGCTGAAGGCCTGCAAGGTGCACTGAATAAGGTGCTTTGGGTTTTAAGACTCACATTGGATTTTTCTTCGAAAATAAGCTAAAGAAGTAACGTTGTGCGGAGGGAGGATGGCTGGAGGCGGAAGTGGCGTCTGCGAGAGGCAGGTTCTTTTCAGGTGTGTTTTGGACAGGAGCCCTGAGCAGGTGCCTCCCTGCGGAGGGAGGCTTCCCAGACCCCCTGCGGAGAACCGCGTGCGTTTTAATGTACAATTGCCGCTGGAGAAATGAGAGCACAGGGGCCTTTGAAACCCTCCCCTCCGCGTGGGTGTTGCTCCCAGCAACAGTTTAGAGCCGCGAACACGGAGGAGAATAGGTGCGCAGGGAAGAGAGTAGGACAAACCCAGTGAAACCAAAAGAAAGAAAATCACTTTGTTTCCCCGGGGAAAAACATTCAAATGCATTTTTAAAACAATATGTAGGTCTGAAAAAAGTGTTCTTAAATGTTGTAAGAAAAATGATACAAAGAACTTTGCTTATATTTCCATTTTGTCATCTCTAAGAATCAAAATTAGCATTTCAGAAATGAAAGGAATGAGGATGGCTGTGTGTAAAATGCTGGTCTGACGTGGAATCACTGTGCTGCTTTCAGACCCTGGGGTGCAGTGACAGTTTTCCAGGTGGATTTTAGCAGCTCCGTAGCAGGTTGTCCATTTCCAGACGGTCTGAAGTTCCAACGCCATCTAATAACTGTAGCCGCAGTGATAAAATCACAGCCCCCATAAATACACAGGGTGGAGAGATTGCCTAAGTATTTTCCAAGCGTCCTACCACAGAGTGACATGAGCTGTGGTAGCATTTGGGGGTCAGGAAAAGGCAGGCAGACCCTGTAACACCTTGTGCCCATATAGTGCTTTGCAATTTAAGAAGAACGTTTGCCTCTGTTGTATCTAAGCATCAGCTGAGGGGTAGCTGTTATAGAACAGTATTGCCGTCTATTTACATCAGAGCCAGGAAAAGCTCTTCCCTCAACGTCAAGGCAGGTCTGTAAAGCTTCTAAAACTCCAGGCCCGGGACTGCATAAATGGGCACAGACACAAACTCTTGATTTCTTTTCCTTATTTTCTTCTTAAAGTACCAGCATGCTCACTTTTGGATGAGCATAGTAAATTTCACAAAGTGATCTGCCCACCACCCCATGAGAAAGCAGTACTTTTAATTCAGGTCTGTCAGTCTGTGTGCTCTGGTTAGGATTATTTTTGTTCGTGATAACATTGTTGCCGTTAATTTATCATTAAAAATATTTTTAAAGTCTCACCTAAAACATATATTTATTTAAAGAACTCTATGAAGCACCTCATCATTGGTGGTCTTATACCTACCTGTTCTCTAAATTTTAAGTTACACTCTTTTCCCGGGGCCCAAGCAATCGCAGCAAATGTTTAAAGATAATTATTCTGAGTACGGTAATCCGCACCCCCCATCTGAGGTTCCCTGTGGTCCACCGTGGTTGGAAATAGTAAAAAATTCCAGAAAGAAACAACTCATGCGTTGTCAATCACATGCCACCACGTGCAGTGTGAGGAAGTCTCACGTGGCCCCACGGCCACTACCAGGGGCTCGAATCCCCCCTCGGTCCGCTGCATCCGGGAAGCGTCTATTCTCTGCCCCACGTGATCGTGTCGGAAAATCACATGACACGTCGGCTTCCGCACTGTCCTTGTTTCAGGCATCCACTGAGGAAAAGGTATAGAAAAACTGCAATAAATGCAGTTTTTGTTTTATTGCATAAAACTCCATCCTATTTTTAGCAAATATTGGAAAGGTGAGGTCCTGCTTTGCGGTTGGGTTGGGAAAACTTGGATACCGCACTGAAACCCGCCACGCGCCCGCCCCACACTGAGGCATGTCGGGAACACAGGGCCGCCACCGGAAGGGAAAGCTGTCCAGTACTCCTTCCGGTTCACCGCCGCACTCCCGCCATGGCGGCTTCCGGTGTTGAGTGTGGTCTCCTTTGGCGCGATGAGATTGCTGCCGCTTTCCGTCGGTTCGCGTCACCGGAGGGGTGGAAGCCATCCCGGCGGGTTCGTTGCGTCCACACGTGACACTGTTCACGGCGCTTCTCTCCGCAGCGCAATGCCCGGCGAACGACGTCCGCACGGCGTCCTCCGGCGTCATCCTCAGCCCCGGCTACCCCGGCAACTACTTCAACTCGCAGACGTGCGCCTGGAGCATCCGCGTGGAGCCCAACCACAACATCACCATCTTCGTGGACACCTTTCAGAGCGAAAAGCAGTTCGACGCCCTGGAGGTGTTTGACGGTGAGTTTCTCTAAGCTGTGCACCCCAGCCACCGCGCGTCAGGCACGAAAGCACCTGGTCGAGCCGCACGAGGACTCGGAATTTAATCGGCTTGAAGTTGAGTACGTGCCCCACCCCCACCCCCACCCCAGCCTGCCGGGGACGGTGCCGTCTCGGGGGTCACGTGGTCTGTAAAACAGCAACACGTTATTAATGTTGCAGCTCCTCGAACAATTGCAGAGCTTATGATGCCCTGCAAATGTGCAGGATTTTCTTGAACTGTTCTTTATTTTCCTGATCTGGGAGTGTAGAGCAGACGGTCTCAACTAGCTGTCTTTCTCCTGAGTGCTATACTGATTCACAAGGTATTTCTGGAGATTTAAGCAGTCTAGAGGTATTTTAATCTAAACGATTATTTTACTAGAAATATGTAGACATCATGGCTCACAGATTTCTAGATAGCAAAAGCTACAGGGGTTTTTAATGTATAATTTTTTTTTAATAGTGAAATATGGTTCACTGAACACATGCCAATACTGTTTTCAACACTAGTCTTATGATTTTTTGACACATTTCTAATTAACCTTTTAATTTAACAGTGTTAGGAGTAAAAGTAATATGTGATTGAATTGTCAACTTGAAATGGAACGCATGTTAATAATTTTTTCTTTGTATAGAAGCATCATCATAGCCCAGAAATTTAGACCAGATAGAATTACAGCTGTACCTAAAAACAGGGTTTTCACATATTTTGAGGGATTTGTCATGGAGTTCAGATAAGTAACAGTCAATTCAGTGAAAAAAATAAATCACTCTAATTGATTCGGTATGTGTTTGTCTGCATTTGACTGACTGGAACCATCATAGGCAAATTGCTTGTATGGATAGACAACATGTGAATCAATTTATGTATTTTCAAAGCTGAACTGCTGAATTGGAAGTTAAACTCACATTTTTATACACAGAAACAGAGGATGAGACAACATTATTTTCATTTTCAGAGTGTTTTTTTAAGTGTATGTTAAAATGACATGCATTATTGAAGACTTATCCCTTAGTCTTTCGAGCAGAGAGAATCAATCAATCAGCCAAGTGTAAAAGTGGGGATTCTTATGCCAGTGAGGAAGGCTGTTAACCTCTACTGGATGCCTTTTAGGTGTCACAAAAAAATAAATAAAATAAAATAAAGAGAGATGGGATCTCACTATGTTGCCCAGGTGGTTTCAAAATCCTGGCCTCAAGCGATCCTCCTGCCTTGGCCTCCCAGAGTGCTGGGATTACAGGTGTGAGCCACCACACCTGGCCCATGTCTTTTAATTTCAGGAGCAGAATTCTTATCAATAACTTATGCACTACTGGCTTGCAATTTGATCTCCCCAAAATCTGTATGGATCACACCCATTATAAACAATAGGCAAAATAGACAATAGAGACAAAATCATAAAAGTTGCTCTCAAAACTATCAGAGATCTATGAGTAGGATTGTGCTTGTCTCAAAGATTTTTTCTATAAAATGAAAGGTCAGAGTTTTATATGAATAATTTTTTAAGCAATGGCATTTTTGTTGCAGTAACTCTCATTTTTTTGTTTTTTTTTTTTTAAGACAGGCTCTTTTACAGTTCATGGCTTGACCAAAAAACATGTTGAATACCTTGATTTTAAATTTTATTAGCCCCAGAGTATATTACTCTCTATGGCTCAAGTAGTAGATACGCCATAATTTTTAAAAATAGGATTTCGGTTATCATAGAACGCAGTTGAGAATAGTGTCAAAATTAACATTGTAGTTCACTGGCAAAATACTTAGTTTCCATCTTGGTAGCAGCAACCACTGTTCTCCTTTATAGCGTTGCTAGTTTTCTGCACATGCCAATCTGGAAGTTGGCCTTTAAAGAATAATCCTTCTGGAAAGTTTGCTACATTGTAGGCAAAGAGAACAGATGGAAAGTAAGGAGGGATTAGATGTTGGATTAGGAGCACCTCAAACTTCACTCTTGAGTTCTGTCATTAGAAATGACATTTTAAAATATCATAAATTCAGGTTAATTAATCTCCCAGAGGCATTTTATTTCAAAATGTACCTTATCTCTTTAAATATCAACAAATAAACCAACACACAAAACACAACGCTGCCTTCTTCAGTTATAAAACACAGCCATCCTTGTGCAGTGCACCCTCTGGGACACTTACCCGTGACACTCTCTTGCAGTAAGAGCTGGCATTTCTCCTCATCCTCCATCACTCAGACCAAAGGAAATGTTGCCTGGATTCTCTTTATTTAATATGCTTTTTGCATGTTTTTACTACGGCTGCCATCACAAAGTACCGCACATGCGGTGGCTTAAACAGATATGTATTTCCTCACAGTTCTGGGGGCAGGAAGTCCAAGGTTAGGGTGTTGGCAGGTCTGGACTGTCCTGGGCCTCTGTGCTCGGGTTGCAGGTGCCACCTCCTCTGTGTCTGTCTGTGGCTCCGCTCTGTGTGCATCTGGGCCCCGACCTTCTTTTCCCATAAGGACACCAGTCCTATTGGATCAGGGCCACGCTGATGACCTCATTTAACCTTAATTATCTCTTTAAAGACCCTCTCTCCAAATATGGTCACATTCTGACTTCAATGTAGGAATTTGGGAGGGACACAATACAGCCAATAACAGTTTTATTTGGAAAGCTCTAGAACCGCTCTGATTGCGAGTGACACAATGAATGAAGGGTGGTGTCTCAATATCGTGGTGTAAATAGAAACTTTATATGTAACTTTCAAAGGTAGGTGCCACTTCTCTTGATAAAATTGATATTACAAATAGCAATTAAAGCCTCATTCTCCCAGCCTCTAGTGCGTTTCCTGGCAGTGAACTGTGCAGAAAAGCCACGGAAGCTTCTAAGACCATGAGCTAGCGTGGAGTTCACTACCAGAGCGGCATCGCTGAGGAGACCCCGAAGTGTGACTGCGATAAATCAATTTCTCTCAATAAATAGTGCTGGGTTATAGTGATGAGTGTCGTGCTAGATGACTATACATTCCACTTGCTTTGATTAACTACATATTTAATCTTAACTTTGTTTTCTTAATTTTCTGAAAAATTTCAAATACTGTGTACAGAAAGATGAAAAGATATTAAAAATAAACATGAACTTTAGGATGTTGTAAAATTTAAATTTACTCCAGGCCCTTATTTTATAAAGAAGTGAGGTGTGCAGGTGAATTTAGAGGCTCCACGCATATCCAATTCCCCTTCTACCTCTCCTGGGGGAAATTAGTATCCTGAAGTCAGAATCCAATAGGTCATTGCTATGCACGTTTATAATCCATTCTCTGTCTACATACACACATTGTATATATTGCATGCTTTTGAATTTTTACACAATTGCTATCATGTCTTTTTGGGGGGCAGAGGGGTTCTGGGGCACCATAGGGGTGACCATCTCATGCTCCCACTCTTGCTATCATATTTATTTACCTGCAAATAGATATTTTTAGTCATCAATATGCTATTTTAAGAACTACCTATGCTGATACATGTATATCTGGTTTGTTAAATTCAATGCTGTATGTTTCTGATTTCATTTCATGGCATTTTCATTTCATTTTTCAAACCCTAAAACTATAGTTTGGATACAAAATTTACTATGAGAAATAATTCTAGAATACACATTTTTGCTATATAACTAATACCTTTGTATGTACAGAGTTTACAGAAATTTAATGAAATCTTCAATTTTACTGGGTATTACCAAATTGCTCCTTAAGTGATTGTACTAATTTATCCTCCCCTAGGACTGCATGAAGGTTTCCATTTCCCTACATAAATGCAATATTGCAAATGCTAACAATAGTAAAAATTAACTTTCATTTTTGTTCAGTTACTGCTGTTTTATAGACAAAGTTCATTTGCTTTTAATATTATGTCGTTAATAGCATGTACACCTGAAATTATTTTTGTAGGTTGTTTTATTTTTATCAGGGAATTTATTTGTTGCTATGGTCATTTAAAATCCTGTGTCCATTTTGGGAATAAATAGCTGTATATTGTACTTATCGACGCCAACTGGATCAAAAGCCGACACTCTGCATTTTACAGATGCTCACGCACAGCTGAACTCTGTCATTTCTCTGTTTCATTTAGGTTCTTCTGGGCAGAGTCCTCTGCTAGTAGTCTTAAGTGGGAACCACACGGAACAATCCAATTTTACAAGCAAGAGCAATGAGTTATATCTCCGCTGGTCCACTGATCACGCAACCAGTAAAAAGGGATTCAAGATTCGTTATGCAGGTGAGTAAATGGGGTTTCTATTTAATACGAAAATGTTTTGGATACAAATGACCTTCATTCTGTAAAAACAATTTAAACAGAGAGTTACAATATAGACTTAATTTCTGAAGATTGATAATTAACGGCAATAGAAATAGTATATGGGAAATTACCCTGAGTGATATCTCTAAACTACATTGGGGAGTTTGTTTTTAATATTTTAAAATTTTATTGTTAAACTTATAAATCATTGAAATGCATAGCATAGAAAGCAAAGACATCTCCAAAAGAAAAAAATATATAATCAAAAATAATTTTAAAGTATGTTTAAATGTTAAGGGAACAAACAGAAGAGATAATTATACCAAGGGCTGTCGGAAAG
>JAQIFY010006222.1:0-10469 GCA_028533085.1 Varecia variegata
AGAGGAGGGAGCCCCAAAAGAGGGACTGAAGGGGAGGCACTAAACACTAGCACCTGAGCCGCTGTGGGACAGTGCTCTGCTCCGTGCAAAAGACTGCACGTTACGTCCTTCTTCTGTGTGCCGGTGCTCTACGTAAGTGGTGCCTACTGTGTGCCAGGCGCACTATATGACATGCATTTACGCTGTACCAGGGAATCTACATAAATCTTTTTATTTACAATGTGCTAAGTGCTCTTCATAAAGTGCACCTACTGTGTGACAATCACTATACATAAAGTGCGCCTACTATGTTCCAGGTGTTCTATATAAATCCTGTCTACTGTGTGCAAGGTGCTCTACAAAAGTAAACATACAATGTGCAAGGTACTTGACATAAGCATACCTATTGTGTGCCACGTACACTACATACTATGCACCTACTGTGTGCCAGGTATGCTACATAATATATACCTACTGTGTCCTAGATACTCTATATAAAGTGTACTTACTGTGTGCCAGGTACTGTACATAACATGTGCCTACTGTGTGCCAGGTGCTCTACATAAAATGCTCCTTCTGTGTATCCTGTGCTCTACATAAAATAAACCTACTCTGTACAAAGTACTTCACATAAAGCATGCCTACTGTGTGTCAGGTATGCTAAATCAAATGCATCTACTTTGTGCCAGGTATGCTATATAATATGCACCTAATGTGTGCCAAATACTCTACATAAAGTGTGCCTACTGTGTCTTAAGCACTCGGCATAAAGTGTGCCTACTGTGTGCTGGTGCTCTATGTAAAGTTCACCTGCTTTGTGGCAAATGCTCACATGTATCACACTGCCCAAAGCCTTCCCACCACCCTTCCCTCAGCTTTCTGGGCCAGAGCCCTGCAAATCAGTGGAGAGACTCAAGTGACAGCATCCAGAGGAGGGAAGATGCCCATTTAACAGAAGAGCAGACTGAGGCTCATAGAGGACAAGCCTCTAGCCTAAGTTGCAGAGCTCAGAGGAGCTCAGATCTATCAGACCACTGAGTCCAAACTCTTTCCCTCAGCCATGCTGTTGCATCACCATTCATTGCAGACAAATCTATATTGTTCCAGAGACATTTATAATGGTGGAATCTCAGGCAATGTGGTGCCCCAGAGGGGAAATATCCTGAGGCCCTCGTATCACCTCCTCCTCCCACACCCAGATGTGCTCCACCCAAGAATCTAGTGCTCCGCTCCGGGGCCTCCGCAGATCCTGTCCATAATTGCCCTGTGGGGTGGTCTCAGGTGTGGAGGGAGACAGTTCTGACATGGGTACAATGAGGAGACCCTAAAAGTCACTCTCTCCTGCCTTCTTTGCCATCTCCAGCTCAATAAACCAGGGCATTCAGAAGGCTCACCCTGGAACCCTTAGCAGGATGGGGCACACCCACCCCCAGGATCTCCACCTTCTCCACCAGGACAGACTTCACCTGTGTGCCATGTGCTCCATTTCAGGGTCAGGGGGAAAATACGGAGTATGACAAACTGGGCAGGGTCCTGGACACACACAAGAAAGAGCCCCCAGTGGCCAGAGGGGCTCAGCTCACTGCAGACCTATTATGTGCCTGGGGTGGGCAGGCAGCCTGGAGCAGGAATGGCGGCCACCACCCTTTGCCAAGAAAAGTCACTCAACCTGTTTCAAGTCCTTTAAGTACACTAACTGTTTCAATGAGGAATCAATTCTGAAAAATACTTAAGTGACTGCCCACAGTCACACAGCCGCGGGAGCCAGCTGTGCCCCCACCACCCAGCCTCACATCACGTGCCCCTCACCACCTGCTGAGCTCCTTCACGTCTGCAAATGGGCATTTCAGTAGCACCCATCTCACAAGATTGTGCAACAGTTAAGAGACAGTGCGTGTAAAATGCGTAACACAGAGTGAGGGCTCCATCAATGCTACGCGTCACTGTTGCTGTGACCGCCGTTGTTGAGTATCATGCAACAGCCCTGCGCTATCACCCTCAAGCACCCATTTTTACAGAAAAGGAATCAGAGATTCAGATTCAGAGAGGGGAAGCAACTTGCTCCAGTCCCACAGCCAATTAGGTAAGTGTGACAGCACAGCTGACAGCAAAGTGTCTGTGTTCTTGCTTCCTTCCTCAGTCATTCTGAGATAAACAGAGGTGTGGGGAAATTTCCCTCTGGGTCCATGGGGGAAGCAGGAGCCCGACACGGTGCCGACCCACAGCAGTGATGAAATCCAGCCCAACATTCAACCCAGAGCGGCTGCTGCAATCCATTTACGACAACAGAGGTCACGAATGTGAACCAGCCCCTGAAGGCACGTCCAGGGCCACATCCACTGGCCGAGGCTGTCAGCATCTTGGCAGAGGTACCAGGACATCAGTTGAGCTGATTTGGGGTTTAAAAAAAAACAAAAGGCCTGAGGAAAGATTCAGAAAGGTCCGCAGGACCCACAGTAGTTGGTACCCTCCTCCCTAGGTGGGATCCCTTGGGTGGTGCCAGTTCTGAGCAGTTGCCCCACCTGCCCCACTGGCCCTGCCAGCCCCACCAGCCCCAGAAGGGGAGGACTCAGGGTAGGGTCCACAGAGACTATCCCTATGGAGGGCGAAAGGGTGCTTCTCATCAAAAACCAAGGGAGAGGATGCCAAGGGCATCACTCAGAATGAGCAGAGGAGCCTGTGGGGGGAGAGACAGAATTTTGCTCCTCATTCGGGTGTCTGCACGGCCAGCAGGCAAGGGGACCACCCAGGGCAGAGGCGCTGATCGAGCCCCCCTCTGCAGGGGCATGCAGAGCTGGCGCTGACCCACTGTGGGTAATGAGATTCCACAGCAGTGTGTGGGCACCTGCTGCAGCCTCCCCAGTCAGCTCAGGAGGTGGTGCTTTGGTCAGTGGGCACATCCAGAGGAGATCAGAGGGGACAGGGGACTGATGTCTGTCCTCTGCCTTCCTCGTACAGCTACAGACACTCTCTCTGGGTTCCAGGAACAGCTGCTTCCTGGCCCCCAGCCAGGGGGTGGTGACAGCTCTGCGATGATGCTACCCACCGGCTGCTGCTCCCTCCCTCATGGTTTCCCTGGACCCCGCCCACACCCTTGGAAGTGGCCCCTTCTTAAGCCCCCTCCTTTAGCCCATTTGAGGTCTCTACCAGGACCCGAATGCTACATTCCCCCAGGGGATGGGACTGCCCAGCAAACTGGTTATGTGGGTGTTGATGTTTGTATAAACACACATAAAAACCTGCTCAGTATAAGTACATGCACACACACGCACATATACTCACAAGCCCCCACACGTGCACACAATTACACTCACATACACAATTGCATGCTCTCAAACACATGTGCACACAGCCACACAAATACACACAGTCCCATATACACTAACCCACAGTCACACACACAAACATACTGAGCTCATGGAGATCAAACACCTTGGAGCCTGTTGTCCCCAAACCATCCAGCAGAGAGAGCCTCCTTCACACTCAGGAGAGGACGCCCCCAGGGCAGCCAGTGACAGGACCAGGCCTGGGTGTGGTTTGAGAATTACACACAAAATTGTGGCAGAGTCCCAAAACCTGCAGGCCCCAAGTGTCCCCACTCCCTCATTCATTCATTCACCATCACTCCCCTTAGGAATCTCAAAGCCTGTTGGGAGAGGAACAGGAGATATGTGACACCCCAAGTACAGGGGACTCGTTGAAGGAGTTTGCTGTATGTATCATGGAACAAAGATACGGAGCATCAACTGATGGGAAAGTGAGGCCAAGAAAAAGACTTTGTTTTTAGATTGAGGAAATAAAAGCATTATTTGTATTCCAGTGGGAATGATCCAACAGAGTGCAGGAAACACAGTCAATGTCCAGAAATCAATTACATTTCTATACTCCAGGGGTCTGCAAATGGTAGTGTATGGAGGAAATATGGCCTGCGGCTAGTTTGGAGGGTTCCTTATTTTTTAAATTTTGGTCACAGGGTCTCACTCTGTTGCACAGGCTTGAGTGCAGTGGCTATTCACAGGCACAAGCATAGCACACCACAGCCTCCAACTTCTAGGCTGAAGAGATCCTCCCTCTGCTGCCTCCCAAGTAGCTGGGATTACAGGTGTGCCTGGTTGTCATGGTATGACCAATGAGCTAAGAAAAGCTTTTGTATTTTAAAATGGTTATGAAAGGAGAAGAAGGGGAAGAAGAAGAAAGCAGATGGGGCATGCAAGCCCTAAAATATTTATTATATGGCCCTTTACAGAGACACTATACCAACCCCTACTGTGTATTAATAATAAACAATTAGAAAACCAATGTTTTAAAGTACCACTTTTTTAGTATTGTACACCAGAAAAAGTGAAGTCCTCAGGTGTAAATCAAACAAAATATGTGCAGTATGTCCATGGGGAAAGCTTCAAGACACTGATGAAAAAACTCCCAGAAGACACAAATAAATGGGGAAATATACCATGTTCATGGATGGGAAGACTTGAAGTTGTTAACATGTCAGTTCTCTTCACATTGATCTATAGATTGAAAGAATCCCAATCAGAATCTCAGCAGGACTTTTTATAGAATTGGACATGCTGATTAAATATTTACATTAAAATGCAAAGAACATAGAATAGCCAAAAATTATTCAAAAAAGGGGTTTTCAATAACCCCTTTGAAGATACAATATAAAGCTACAGTAACCATGACAGTGTGGTATTGGCCAAAGATGGAACAGAATAGAGAGTCTAGAAATACATTCACCCAAATTGGGTCAATTGATTTTGTTTACAAACCTGCAAGGCAAGTTAATGCAAAAAGGATAATCGTTTTAACGAATGGTACTGGAACACTTGGATATCTACATTGCAAAAAAGGAAAAGTCAAACTATACCTCTCATATCAAATTTAATTAAATAGAGACCATAGAATTAAATGTAAGATCTAAAACTATAAAACGTTTAGAACAAAATCTCCATGACCTTGGGTAAGGCAAAGAGTTCTTATATATAACAGTGTAAGTGTGATCCATTCTAAAAGTTGATAAATTGTATTTTATAAAAATTAAATACTTTTTTTCTATGAAAGAAGCTTAAGATCATGAAAAGACCAGCCACAGACTAGGAGAAAACACTTGCAAATTACACATCTGACAGAGGACTTGTATGTAAAAGATACAAAGAACTCTCAAAATCCATAGTAGGTAAGTAAAAGACCCAAGGAAAATTAAAGGGCAGAATATTTGAACAGACACTTCACCAAAGAAGATGTATGAGTGGCCAATAGGTACATGAAAAGGTGTCAACACCATTAGTCATCGGGAAATGCAAATGAAACTGTCAGTGATACACCACTGCACACCCATAAGGATGGCTGGAAAAAAAACTGACACCATTAAGTGCTGGTGAGTATGTGGAGAAACTGCCATATTCATACATTATTGGTAGATATTTAAAATGACAAAGACATTCTCAAAACAGTTTGGTAGTTTGTCGTCATGTCAAGCATACACTTATAATACAATCCAGCCACACTCTAAGGGTCATGAAAACTTAGTTTTTCACTAAAACCTGTCCACAAATAGTCATAGCTGTTTCATTCATCACCTTCTCCCTTCTAGGTGACCTACTTCTGATAATGGAACCAAAACGTCAGTGTCTATGTGGACTGCAGGCCATACCTGAAGGTCACCTTCTCCCAGAGATGTCTAACCACACCGGTATCTTACATGAATATATGTGCATCTATTGCTGTAAATAAGAAGTCTCTTGCAAAGTGAGACAAAACACTTTATTTTCCAACAAAATGCCATTTTTAAAAATAAAATAAAGAATAGCTTGAATACTCGATACAAAGATTTTTTAAACCACAAAATATTGTTTCACAAGATGATTTAAAGTCATGGAAAGATGTTCACAACATATTATTATGTGAGTAACAAAAATTAATTGAACATTTTTATGATAAAATAGCATTTTTTGTTCGGGTAAAATTCACCATTTCAACCATTTTAAAGAGTACAATTCAATAGTATTTAGGACATTCACAATGTTGTGCAACCTTCAACACCGTCTAGTGCCAAGACATTTTTACCATCTCTAGAGGAAACCCCATCCCCATTAACAGTCACTTCCAGGTCTCACCTCCCCGCCGCTCCTGGCAACACCAAACTGCTTTCTGCCCCTGTGGATTTGCCCATTCTGGACACTTCCTGTGAGCAAATCACATACTATGTGACCTTTGTGTCTGACTTCTTTCACACAGCAGAACGTATTCAAGGTTCATCTGTGTTGTAGTGTCAGCTCTTCATTCCTTTTATGGCTGAGAAATATTCCAATGTCTGGACAGACCACATTTTCTTTATCCGTTCATCCGTTAATGGATACTTGGATTGTTTCCACTTTTGGCAATTGTGAATAGGGCTGCTATAAACATTTACATACAAGCTTTTTCTCTGAACACCTGTTGTAAATTCTTTTGAGTAGATACCTACAGTGGAATATGGTATAATGGAATAGAGTCATGTGATGATTCTATGTTTCACTATTAATGAACCTGCAAACTGTTGTCCACAGCACATGCGCCATTTTACACTCCCACCAGGCATGTATGAGAGTGTCGATCATCTCACACTCTCACCAATATTTGTTATTTTCCCTTTTTTTGGATTCTAGCCATCCTAGTGGTTGCAAAGTGGCATCACGTTGTGGTTTAAATTCAAATCTCCCTAATGACTAATGACATGAACATTTTACCGTGTTCTTCTTAGTGTTCAAAACAGCATTTTAAACAGAAAGCTACATGTAAACATAATTCACCTGGACATAAGTGACATTTTCAAGTGTAAAAAGATTACATATAAATTTAAAAACTAGAAGTATATGTGAGAGAATAAAAAGATGATTATTTTCTCATGTTGGGATTATGGGTGGTTTTATTTCTTATTTTGCTTACTTACATTTTCTTCTATGAATATGCCTTGTTTTTGTAATAGAAAAAATTTTAAATCAGCACTCTAAAGGCAAAGAAAAACAAATGTGACATTCTGCTTAGACTATATTAGATATGTACTCATTTCATTTTGCAGAGTTCACTTCTTATTTTGCAGGAATTCATGCTCCCAGGCCCCCAATCTGTAGCACTGAGACCCTGCCCTGCTTGAGCCCCTGACCTCCAGTGGGGAGAAGGGGGGAGATCTAAGGCAGCCGCTGTCCCTGGTGCTGACAGGAGTGGCTCATTTCTGCCTTCCTCTCATTGTTGAAAACCCAGATCTCTACTTCCTAGAGATCTCCACTCCTAGAATATGTTGGTGAGAATGAAGTCCGGTTCATGCCTCCCTGGGGAAAAAAATAATTTTTTTCGATTCTAAGCTTCAGGCCAGCTTTGACCCAAAGCCCATGTAACTATGGGTATTTTGAATGTATTGAATATACTAATGGATTTTCTTCAATAACAGGTTGCCATGCTTTCCAAAGCTTAAAGTTACCTTCTCTAATGTTAAGACATTTTAAAATATAATGTGATGCAAAAAGAAATGATAGGGATGAAAATAACCCTCATGAACTACTGATGCTTAACAGATTTGACTCAGTTATTTTGTACTGACTGTCTTGTTCAGTGTTCACAATGGCCCAGTAAGGTAGATGCTATTACATAGTAGAGAAACTGCCATACACTTAAATATGAGTTTTCCACAAGCCAAACAGCTAATATATAGCAGACTGGGAGTCTGATCTTGACAGTACAACTCCAAGATGATCTGAATTGTCTTAGTCCTTTCACGGTGCTATAACAAAGCACCTTAGACTTAGTAACTTATGAACAACACACATTAATTGTTCACAGTTCTGACAGCTGGGAAGTCCAAGATCAAGGCACCCCCATACGATAGCATCTTCTCTGTGTTCCCCACATGGTGGAAGAAAAGAACAATCTTGCTCAGGTCTCTTTTATAATTTCACTTATGAAGGCAGAGCCCTCATAGTCTAATTATTTCCCGAAGGTCCTCCATTGGAGATGAGACTTCAGCTGTGAATTTGTGTGGGGTGGGGGACATTAGGATCATAGCATGGATCCCAGATCATCTGCCCCTGCTGCCAGATATCTGCCCCATGCCCTGTCTTCCCTAAAGAGCAGTCCCTGCCTTCAGGTCCAAGATGAGCTCCAGCTACCACATCAATCTTACAAGGAGCAGGAAGTGGGAGAGAGAGGACTGCCAGGGAGGTTACCAGAATTACCACCACCTAATCTTTGACTTCTCCACATGAGATGGGTCACAGCTGTTTAAACCATCCAGCTTCAAGAAAGGCTTTCAAATATAACCTGTGTTTCAGGCTGCTGTACACTTGCGTACAAATTAGGGATTCTCGGTGGGCAAAAGTGAATATCAAAGTGCACAATTAGCAGTCTCGGACACAGTCCACTCCATTAGCTACAAAAATATCCAGTGCAGACTCTCCTTCCTACACAAGGACACACTCATGACATCCCCCAAGGAGTCAAACCCAGATTTCATCTGCTCCCTCTGGACAGCTCTAAGTTCAGGATCTCTGGGTGATGTGCAGTCCTCTGCCTCCAGTTCTGAGGGGAGCTTTGGGAATCTGGAAATCTATAAATTCAAAGGCAATTATCATCCCTACTTAATCCAAGAGCAGAGTAATCACTGCATCATGAAAATTTAAGAACACATTTCAGACTAGGTGCTTCTATTAATGGCAAGCTAACTTATTTCGATTAAACTTCCAGCTTTTTAAGAACAACTCTCAGAGCTGAATGTTTTTCCAATTATTTATAAGAATAAATGACATGAAAGATAGGAAAAAACTAGGAAGACACAATTGAAATGAGAACAGAAACATAGAGATAAAATGAATGTAAATTATATGTTCACTCTGGAGGCATTTTTCAAAGTACGAAAACATGAACCTTGTCTTAATGTCCTCGTGATGAGAAGGGGAAAATATCAAAGCAACAGATTGACACAAGGAGGGGAATTTGGAAGAAGACCCTTCTCACATAAAGGGAGCCCTCAAAGGGCTGCATCTCTCAGGGGGAGAGTAAACTGAAGAGAAGGAGCCTGGAAGTGAGATTTCACCTTCAATCTAAAGCCTGCCACATATGTCTCTTCTAAATCCTGGTCCCTGTCCTGCTCAAACACTTCCCATGGCTCCCTATCATCCACAGAAAAAGTCCATCCTTGGGCTCTGGGAGAACCAGCCATCAGTGTGGGAGCCCTGTGTTCAGCCTGAGAGTGACTCAGGCTCCTGGGCTCAGGGACACCACCCCGCCTCCACCAGCCAGTCCCACCTGCAGGTGCCTGCAGTCCCCGCGCGCCCCCTGCTGGCTCTGGGTGAGGTTCAGGCACAGGTGACAGCAGTCTTTGCTGGCTGCATTCTAGATGGTCCTCTCTAAAACCCGTCTCTGACCTGTCCCTCCCTTTCTCAAAATAAATTCCATGGCTCATCAGTGCCCTCTGGATCAAGTCCATGTTCTTTAATCTGAATCCCCTCTTTTTTTTATATAAACAGTGTCTTGCTGTGATGCCCAGGCTGGAGTGCAGCAGCTGTTCACAGGTACAATCATGGTGCACTAGAGCCTCGAACTCCTGGGCTCAAACAATCCTCCTTCCTCAGCCTCCCAAGTAATCACGACAACAGACGTGCACCACTGCACCGTGCATCACGGAGGAGTGGGCCAGGTATAAAGACCACCCCCTGAAGCCGCACCAGGAGCTTTAAAGACCCAGCACCAGGTGGGGCAATTGAAGGACCCAAAACGTGTGTCTGTTCTTGCTTCCTTCCTCACTCGTGCTGAGATAAACAGAGACATGGGGCCATTTCACTCTGCGTCCATGGGGGAAGTGGACATCATCTGGGCTACAGACCCCTAATGGTGGTGAAATCTTGCCCAATGTTCAAGCTGCAAACTGTTGCTCCTGTCCATTCACCACTGTACAGATTATGAGGCATACCCAGCCCCTGAAGGCACCCCTAGAAATAGCAAACAAGATGATCTTTTCCATAGGAAGAGAGGGGGCACCTTATTATCTTATGCTGATTGTACGTTGCCCCCAGCAGTCTCTCCCATGAGGCACGGGCAGGCTCATTGAACATAAAATCAAACAATTATTAAAGAACTCCTCCTGGGATTCTCGGTGAAGCCAGAGGATCAGTAGCTTCTCTGTGAACTACACTGGATTTTTTTGTTTTATATGAGAGGGGGTCTTGCTTTGCTCAGGCTGGTCTCAAACTCCTGAGCTCAAGTGATCCTCCCGCCTCAGCCTCCCAGAGTGCTAGGATTACAGGCGTGAGCCACCGCACCCGGCCAAAACTGAATCTTCATGGCAAAGAATCTTTTTATCATCCTCTCTTCACACCCACTCCCATGCTTCATTGAGCTTCATCTTCTCCAATCTCTCCTTGGTTGACATCTTTTTCCCTCCACCATGGGTTCAAAAACACCAGACATCCTCCAGAAGAGAACAAAGTAACCATTTATCCAGACTGCCTCCACAG
>JAQIFY010006223.1:0-10469 GCA_028533085.1 Varecia variegata
TAAGTAATGAAAGAATGTTTGCCTCTGAGATCAGACACAAAATAAAGATATCCATTTTCACTACTTTTATTCAACATTGTAATGAACAAGAAAAATAAATAAAAGATATACATAGTATACAGAAAAAATTAAAACTATCTTTATTCTCAGAAGACATGATCAGATATATAGAAAATCTTAGGGAATTCACCAAAAAAAAAAAAAAGCTACTAGGACTAATAAACACAGCATACACAAGATTGCAGAACACAAGATGAATCTATAAAATTAATTGCAGGCCAGGCACAGTGGCTCACACCTGTAATCCTAACACTTTGGGAGGTGGAGGCAGGAGGATAGCTTGAGTGTAGGAGTTTGAGACCAACCTGGGTAACAGAGTGAGAGACCCCGTGTCTATAAAAACTAAATAATTAGCCAGGTGGTGGAGTACGTATGTAGTCCTAGCTACTCAGGAGGCTGAAGCGGGAGGATTGCTTGAGCCCAGGAGTTCAAAGCTGCAGTGTGCTATGATCACACCAGTGCACTCCAGCCTCGGCAACAGAGTAACACCCTGTCTCAAAAAAAAAAAAAAAAGTATTTCTCTATATTAGAAATAAACAATTAGAAACAAATTTTAAAATATCATTTATAATAGCATCCAAAAACATGAACTGAATTACCTTGGGATAAATTTAACAAAATATGTGCAAGACATGTTAAAGTTTCAGCAAACACTGCTAAGAAAAATTAAAGAAGACATAAATAAATGGAAAGATCTAACATGTTCATGGATTGGAAAACTCAATATAGTCAAGGTGTCAATATTTCCCAAATTATCTATAGATTCGATGCAAACCCAATCAAAATCACACCAGTCTTCTTGTTTTTTCACTTTTTCGAAATTAATAAGTTGAGTCTCAAATTTACATAGAAATGCAAAGATCATAGAATAGTGAAAACAATTTTTAAAAGAAGAACCATGTTGGAGACTTACACTAACTGATGTTCTTGAATTACTACATGAATAAGACAGTGTGGTATTTATATGTAAGATAGATACATAGATGAACAGAACAGAGAGTACAGAAACAGATCCACACATAAATGGCCAACTGATTTTCAACAAAGGAGCCAAAGTAATTCAATGGGGAAATTATTTCCAATAAATAGTGCTGGAACAACTGGATACCCTATTTTTTAAAAAAATGAAGCTTGACATTTACCTTACACCATGCACATAATTCAACTCCACAGACCTAAACATAAATGCTAAACTATAAAGATTCAAGAAAATATAGGAGAACATTTTCATACGCTGAAGATAAGCAAAAATTCTTCAACATGACAGAAACGCACAAGCCATAAAAGGAAAAGAAGTGATAAATTAAATTCATCAAAATTTAAAACATCTGCTTTTCAAAAGAAAATGAAAAAGCAAGCCACAGACTGGGAAGAAATACGTACAATATACATACCTGACAAAGGACTTGAATCCAGAATATATAAAGCACTCATACAATTCATTAAGAAGACAAATCATTCGTTTTTTATAGGGTAAATAATTCAAACGCTTCATAAAAGCAGCATATAAATTGCCAATATACATGTGAAAAATGCTCAGGGAAAGGTGTGAGGCCGGGCACAGTGGCTCAAGCCTGTAATCCTAGCACCCTGGGAGGCCGAGGCGGGAGGATCGCTCAAGGTCAGGAATTTGAGACCAGCCTGAGCAAGAGCAAGAGCCCGTGTCTACTAAAAATAGAAAGAAATGAATTGGACAGCTAAAAATATATATATAAAAAAAAAATTAGCCGGGCATAGTGGCACATGCCTGTAGTCCCAGCTACTCGGGAGGCTGAGGCAGGAGGATTGCTTGAACCCAGGAGTCTGAGGTTGCTGTGAGCTAGGCCGAAGCCACGGCACTCTAGCCAGGGCAAAAGAGCGAGACTCAGTATCAAAAAAAAAAAAAAAAAAAGGTGTTAGACTCTGGAGAGGTAGTTCCATGGAGAAAGAACCTATCTGTTTTTGCTTACCATGATATCCTAAACACCTAGCATAGTACCTCTCCATGTAAATGTAAATATTTACTTCGTGAATGGATAAAAGGGCAAATGTCAGATTGGTGTGGCCCAGTCCTGAAAGGTGACGTTTCACTTCAGATGAGACTTGATTTTAATACTTTCAATTTTGGAAAATCTTGGATCCCTATTCTTAAATAACACAGGAAATGGCCAGGAGAAAAAGAAACTCTTTTCCTTTATTAGTTACTCATATGCTCACTGTTATGATCATAGCAAAGATTGTCAATCTAGA
The DNA here is from genome assembly GCA_028533085.1 of Varecia variegata. Lineage (NCBI taxonomy): Eukaryota > Metazoa > Chordata > Mammalia > Primates > Lemuridae > Varecia > Varecia variegata. The sequence goes on from JAQIFY010006223.1 coordinate 2,290, forward strand.
ACATTTTAGGTTTGCTGCACACTTACCTGTATGATTTTTTAAAAGAAACTTACTGTTTCTCATTACAAAAGTAACACATGCTTCCTACAGGTAGTCTAGAAAATGCTAAAAAATTAAGAACGCAAAAATTCCCTAAAATCCCATCATCCAACTGCCATTGAGCTCTTCCTTCTTGGAGTTCCTGTTTTCCTCGTAGTCTGTTCCATGATTTTGGCACCAACAGCATAAAGGGCATGAAGGCAGAGGTTGGCATGAAAAGGAGTCAGGTGGGTCCCTTGGGGATGAAGGGGACGTTCATGTGGTATTTTCCAGCGGGCAGCTGGAAGTGCAGTTCGAAACCAGGAGAGTTCAGCCAGATCCCTAAGTGGGGAGGGAGAGGAATCACAGAGCTATCAGGGAAGCCCCAGAGAGAGGCAGTTGTCCAGAGAAGGAAAGCAAACCCATGAGGTTTCGTAGAACAGAATCAGTTTATAGAATACTTGCTCCAGAAAGTATAAAGTGGAAAGCATGAGAAAGAACCCATTTTCTTTTGAATTCTTATCTATGTTTTCTTGGGCTCTTGAGGAGCTTAGAATGTGCTTTCTCTCCATATTCTCCACACCTGTGGATTGCAGCCAGCGTTCAAGAAAATGAGTTGACATGTGAAGTACACAGAATTAACCAGAATATTACTTCCCAAATGTCATCTTTTCCTTCCTCTGAATATTGATTTCATCTGTTCTTTTGTAAAATGTGAGTTTGTTTCAAATGGCTTTTCAGGACTACTTTCATACACACATTGTGAACAAACGAATCCGATTGAATCTATGTTCTTTGAAAGAAAGCAAGTTTGCAAGTGGATAAAATGTCCTGCTGATTTTCATCAGTCACATCTATTTATGATCCTCCAGCTATCTTTTCAATAGGCTGTATTCCTACTGCTTCAAGTTCTGCTCACAAAGGACAACCTTCGTGCGTTTTTGTCATTTGCCAAAAATTTCCTGTTGGAACATTTGACTTGCCTGACTGGAGAGAGATGGAAGTCCAGCAGTGGCTGTGCAAATGGCTGCCAGATGTCCCCGAGCAGATAGAGGAGCTGCTGTCTTTAGAATGGAAAAATGCTAGAAAATGCTGCCAAGGTACCCAAAGTCTAGCTGATAATGCATACTCACCAACAACTTGTTAAAAGACCTCTCAAACACCTCAACATAAAAACCAAACAACCCTATCCAGAAAAGAACCTCCTAAATCTGTTATCTACCTCAAAAAAATGGATCTTAGAAGCCAAATCTTGTTTCTTATGCATTCAAATCTCAATAGGATGCTACACAGAAAATACCTGCTATTGGACTGTCATTCTCTCATTCAACAACCAGTATGGAGCCCAACAGCTATAGTACATTGAGTCTCAAAGGCAACATGTCCACAGCTGAACTCACCACCCTCCTCTCAAGCCCCTCTTTCCAACCCCAACTCAAGACTTCACTCTTCCAGCCAAATCCATTTCCCTGACTCACAAGAGGAAAGACAATTGTTTGTATGAATTGGGGAAGGGGGATCCCATTCGGCTTTGTGGGCCCATTTTTAAGTTCTGCCACTGTTCACAGGAAGAGATAGAGGCAGGGCAGGGGCATATCATGTCAGAATAATAATGCAGCACTTTTTTCATGTTATCAGCAATACAAGGTAAGAAGTGCTATAGTGGGCTCATGAAAACATATTGGAGGAGTTAAGACTGGCTGGGAGGAGAGTGGGGAAGCGTTCAGCACAGCGCCTGGCACAAAGTGCATGCTCAATACATGATTAATGAATGAAAGGAAGTGACCTCCAAACATCAACTAGATGCTAAATGGGCTCACCTACACAGAGAAGCAAGGAGGCGTTTCCATAAGAGCAAAGGCCCGGCCCTGTCAATTGCCAGATGTGTCCAAGGAATGACAAAACTTGGGTTGTGCCATGGCAGCAGGCTGGAAACATGGTGGGGAGATCTTAGACAGTATTTGGTAGACAACGGATATCCAGAAATGCCAAAGTGTCTACTAACGACTGAACTTCGTACTGCAGTGTCAGTAGTCCTGTGGATGGCAGCTCTTACAGAAGCAAAATGGATTTGGAAAATATAGTGGCAGTTCAGCTGAGAGACAGAAAGGTAGTGAGATGAAGCGACAATGAAGTAGATGATGAGTGGACCCAAAACTAAAATGTGGAGTCTATTCTGTTTGTTCCTTCAACAAATAATTAAAAGCACATCTCTCTCACCTTAAAGAAACAAGCACACACTTTCCGGTCTTCCTGTAGGCTTTTCCTGGCATCCTCACAAGTTGCCTTCACAGCCAAGGTTCTCTAAAATTTCTCCTGCCTGTCTCCCCCTCTTCAATGCACATCAGTTTAGCTTCTGTCCTTTCCACTCCAGCCACTGGTGCTCAATCCATCAGGCACTTTCCAATTCATACCTTGCTGGACTTCTATCTTTATTCAGCACTGGACAGGGCTGACCACTTCTCCAGAGCTCTTTCTTCACCTCTTCTTATCCCCAACATACCTGGTCTCTTTTCTCTGGCTGTTTCAGCTCCTTCCACCACTAGCTGTGCACTAATGACTCCCAGATCTCTATCTCCTCTCAGCCATCTCTCCTGACTCCACAAGTGTTTACCCAACTGCCTCCTAGACATCCTCGCTTATTTGTCCCAGGGGCAGCTCAAACTCCACAGGCCCCAGATGGAAATCATCCAGCTGTGTGACTTGGGCACATTAGTTAACTCACTCCTTTAACTATAAAATAAGAGCATTACTAATAACCAACTCACACAGAAGCCTGTTATGGAGATTAAATAGCACAGAATAACATGTCAGGTAGACCGTGACACATGGTGAGCGATCTACAAGTGTTAACCACTATTCTGCCTTCTCTCGAACCCACTCCTTCTTCCCCATAAACCCATCACTCATGCTATTCACCAAGCCAGACCCTTAGCATCCTTCTTGACACCCGCCTCTTTGTCAACCTCACAGTCATTCTGTCCCAGTCCTTCCACCCCACTTCCCAAACATCAGCCTATGTCTCTCCTCCACTGCCATCACCTTCAACCCTCATCATTCTCAGGGACTAGGGCCATTCTTTCCATGACCCCATTCTTTCTAGGAACACATTGCATGACTCCACCTTCCTCTTACAATCTTTCCATGACTTCCCATTGCCTTACGGACAAAATCCAAAATCTTTAAGGACAAAGGGCTCCTTAGGACCTAGTCTCTGCCTCTCCTTCAGTCTACCTCACTCCTGGCCGGTCCTCCTTCAGGGGGATGTGATGGTGCTGTAACTCATCAAGCTCAGTAGGGCCCCCCTTCTCCTCCCTCCAGATGTAGCTTGGGTGCCACTTCCTCTGGGAAGCTTTCCTGGACTTCTAGTCCGATGAGTTTTTCTTTGTTCCCCAGGGCCTCTGCCCTAATAACACTTAGCATGCTTTGATAATCATCTGCTTACTTGCCTGTACTCCCCACTAAACCAAGGTGTCTGCAGGCAGAACAATTGTTTTTTATATCCACGTCCCCAACACCAGGCAGACAGTAGGTACTCAAAGAAAGTTATCAGGACAAAGCGTTCTCGGCGAAAAGGAAAAACTTGATTTGGGCAATCAACATAAGAGTTTGGCGAATCCACTCCTCCCGCGGCACAGGGCTGCACGTGGCTATCCAGCGCCTGCATGTTCTCGGTGTTTTAGCTCGCGCAGAACCAACCCGCACAAGTCGAGCAGACGCAGGGCTGCACCGGCAGAGGCTTTTCTCCGCAGAGCGCACGAGAGCCTGCAAACGCACGCCCAGAGGGCTGGGGTTAAATCCTGCGCCCTTTGTTAGAGGCAGCCAAGAGCGAGGGCTCCGTGCCCGCCCGCCGCGGCCGGCTGCAGGGCCTGCTCGGGCAGAACCGCACACAGAAACGCACCGGGAGCGCCGCGTTGGCGGGGGGGCGCGACTCCGGGCCACCCGGGCGGCCCTGGGCTCCCGCGCTCCGCGACGCTCTTCGCCAGGGCCGAGCTCCGGTCCCAGGACGTACCCTCAGCCCGCGGCCCCCGCCGGCGGGAAAGAGCCCGACGTCCCGTCGTCACGCGCCAGCAGGCGGGAGCGCGGCGCGCGGGGCGGGGCGGGGGCGGGGCCAGCGCGGGCGGGGCGGGAGCCGGGCACAGGAAGCGCCGGGAGGCCCGAGCTGTCCCAGGGTGCCCCGCGCGGCGTGGAGTCGGGCCGCTGCCGCCATCCTGCTGGTGAGAGGGAGAGAGGCCCGCCCGCTCGCCGGCCGGGCCAGTGCGTGAAGGCGCGGGGGGCCGTGTCAGCGAGACGCAGAGCGCAGCCGCCACCACCAAACGGACATGTTGGAGCCCAGCGCCGCCGCCGCCTCTTTTTCCTTACCCTGCGAACGGGACTGAGTAGGGGCCGGACACCCCTCCGCCTCTGCCGCCCGCTTCGCCGCGTCGGCCGCAGCCTCTTCCTGCCCGGCCTCAGGCTCCGCTGCTTGTCGCCTCCCCCAGCTGCCAGGCCCAGTCGGTTCCCCGGCCCCGCTCCGCCCCGGCGCGAGGTCTATGTGACCGGCGGGCCCGGAGCAGCCGCCGCCGCAGCGCGAACATGGACGCCGTCAACGCCTTCAACCAGGAGGTGAGGGGTGCGCGGGGCAGGGGGGTGCGGGGCCTGCTGCGGGAGCCAGGGCCCGTTTCTCCCGCCGCCGGGGGTTTAAAGCTTTGGTCGGGGTGGGGACGCTTCCTGCCCCGGTTCCGGGGCTGCGGGGCCTGCGCGGAGCGGCCTGTGGCCTGGGAGAGGTCGCAGCGACCACGGGAACTGACCCCCACACCCCTCCCCCACCGTCCACCCCCGGGCGGCGACCTCGGGCTGGCCCCTCGCCCCCTTGCGGCCTCCCCCAGCCCGCGTTGGCGCCGGTTTCTCTAACTTCGCCCCTTTTCGGGTCCGAGCGCCCTAGCTCTCTGCTCCTCGCCCCGTTATGGGCTTCGCGGTGCTGGGAGCCCGCAAGGGGCTAAGAAAGAAGCGCGGGCGGGCGTGTGGGGTTGGGGGCGGGGGAGCGGGAGCATCTGCCGGCCGTGGGGCTGGCGGAGCGGTGGCTTCGGCTCTCCTGTTGCTCAGGCCGCTGCGCGTCGACGGCTGGACTCTGATCCCGAGTCGGGGAGGAGTTGGAGAAGGTGTTCATCCCCCTCCTCCGGGTTTCACCCACTTGGGAAATGAGGTTATGGCTCCTTATCATTTCGAGTAGCGAATATAACCCTCTTATCGGCTCTGTGGCCCCAACGTGACCCCTAAAAAGTTGAATGGGAGAGAAGAGTATTTGCTCTGCTTTGGTCCGCTAGAAAGCCTCGTTGCCCCCCTCCCCTTACACCCCCTCCCGAGGTAGTTAATCCTCGACTCCGTTTTACTAGAACATTTACATGTGAAAACCTCCCGAAGCCGGGAACAAAGCTACTTGCGGCCTTAAAGCTCTCTACTAGTATCTGTGATCATTCCAGGTGTTGCCTTTCGAGTGTAGAGTACATGCTGTTTGTCAGAATCGATTTGGGAGGAGGGGACTTGACCATTGCCGATTTAAAATGCAGTTACGGAATGGGAGCTATTGTCATGGGTCGAGTTGTATTATCTTCCTTTTCCAAATGCTAGCGATAAGCCAACATAGAAAAAATCAGATGTAGTAGTTTGAGAGGTGTTGATTTGGCGTTAAAAACTTGCTTCATCTCACAATGAGATTTTGTAGTTTTACTTGTAACAGTATTATGGTGCGATAACTTTCCTTTCGATTTGCAGTGCCATAATATGGGACTCTCCAGTTACACTGCAGTTGAGACCATTTATTGCCATATAAATTATCCTAAAAATGATATTTCTTCAACTGATGGGTACATAAAATGTCTTAACTGCAGTACTTGCAACTGGTATTGGACAGTGTCTTGTAAAAGTTCAGTAGTGATTATTTTCAAAATAGCAAAATTATATTTGCTAATTTTTGATAAGAGAATTTGTGATAATGCTCCAAGTAATTCATAGTTGGACGTTGACTTTGTTTTCTGAAGGTAAAATTCACTGAAATATTGGATCCGTGAGGGTAGAGTTTCTGTTCTCATCTCTCCCCCTCCACCAAAGCAGGTGCCTGACAAATACTGAATAAATGAGAACTTATTCTCAAATGGTACAACAATTGTTAAAAGTTTTCAAGTACATTTTTCTCCCAAGACAAAAACTATTGAATGTTTTCAATGAAAGAGAGTTTTTAATGTATTCTTAAGATCAGAAGTATTTAATTCTGATTCAGACATTATGGAAGTTGACATCAAGCACATTATTAAGTAAAGTTTTCTATTAATCCTGAAAAGGGCCATCAGTAGTTTTTACTCTGAAACTAAAATTGGGAATGATATTGACTCTTTGAAAAAGGGAAGAGGTTAGTTTGACCTTTTTAAATGTGCAAAATGAGCACTTTCTTATCATTGTTCATTTTCCTCAAATAATTTTCAATTCACTTCTAATCTTTGTGGACTGCACATTGCATTTATGATATGTGTATGTTACTAATGCCAGCTCTTCTGCAAAATTGGAACTTTCTTTTGGGGAAATTAACCTGACTTTAAAATTCATCTTGTGCCTACTTGATTTGTAGTGCTTCTTAACTGTTTCTCCCCATTCATGAAATGTTATTGATTAGTTCCCTGTAGTCTCGATTCTTCCAGATCTAATCTTCAATTAACAAACTTTTGAGTGCCTGCTCAGCTGCACAGCTGTGTGCTAAGTACTGTAAGACAACCAAGGGTCTCTATCTAGTCTAATAGAGGACATAAGACTTACATAATGGTCTAGTAGAGTTGCAGTCCCCCCGCCCGCAGACTGGTATTGCTCTGTGGCCTGTTAGGAATAGGACTACACAACAGGAGGTGAGTGCTGAGTGAGTGAGCGAAGCTTCATCTGTATTTACAGTGGCTCACCCTCACATCACTGCATAAACTCTGATCAGCAGTGGCATTAGATTGCCACAGGAGTGTGAACCCTACTGTAAATTGCATGTGTGAGGGATCTAGGTTGCGCGCTCCTTGTGAGAATCTAATGCCTGATGATCTGAGGTGGAGCTGAAGCAGTGATGCTAGCGCTGGGGAGTGGCTGCAAATAGTTTATCTTTAGCAGAGAGGTTTGACTGCACAATAAATGTAGTATGTTTGAATCATCCCAAAACCAATGGAAAAATTGTCTTCCACAGAACTAGTCCCTGGTGCCAAAAAAGCTGGGGACAGCTGTATAAAGGGTGTAAGCCATAAGACTATCACACATTAAGATTACCTTAATATGTGTTAGAACAGCTTCCTTTGGGAACCTTATTATAGTATGGGATGTCCATGAGGAATCAGTGAAGACTTGGGAAGAGAAGAGGTATCAGTTTTAGGATTTCAGGTATGGGAAATAGTGATCAAGGGACAACAGTGCTGAGAAGAAAATAGTACAGTAATTTGACTCCCAGAGGCTACTGGAAAGTAGTTTGGGGCCTGACAAGCTTGGGTCTGTCTAATATGGGGTGTGGGTAAACATTAAAGGTTTTAAGCAGTGGAATAATATAATCAAAACTGTTCAATTTGTAGTAGTTTATGTTGTAGGAGGCAGAGACTTGGTAGGAAAGGTGAATAAAACCTGAATTTGGCAAGTCTGTAGTTGGAATGGAGAGGAGGGGAGGGTTGTGGGCTAAAGGAATTCGTGGACCTTGGTATCTAATAAGTTTATAAGCGCCTTTTGTCCCTACATTCTAAGTGCGGAAAGGGTGGTGATACCATTAACACAAGTCATCAAAAGCATATTTAGCAGAGAAGAAAATGTGTTTGATTTTTGAACAGGTTGAGTTTGAAGTGTGGAACAGTCATGTGGAAATTTTTGGCAAGCAGTTGGGCATGTAGGACTCAAACTTGGAAGCAGCCAACAGAAAAGGAGACATCCAGGAGTCACTTTCAGATGTGCCCTGGAGAAAATTGAAAGGGAGGAGGGAGAAGGAATTAGTACTTAATATAACACCAGTGGCATGTCAGGCACTTTATATGATATACATATCTAACTTAATAGAAATGTATTCCCACAGCCCTGCATAGACATTCAATTATAGGTGAGGAAACTGATTTTCTAAGAATTTAATAATTTACTGGCCGGGCGCGGTGGCTCACGCCTGTAATCCTAGCCCTCTG
>JAQIFY010006224.1:0-10468 GCA_028533085.1 Varecia variegata
GTCTCTCCCATCCAGAGCCCCGAGCCCCGACCCAGGGGCTCCCTGTGTCCAGAACACCTTCAGGCCCAGGACAAGCCCGCCTGACTCTGGGCTGTCTGGAGCAGGCTTCCTGGGGGCGTGGGTAGCTCCGGCCGGTGCCAGGGCCCCAGGCTTTGAGCTTTGCACCCGGGGAGCCGCTGAAGGAGCCCAGGCCCTCGCAGCCCTCCTGGGCGATCCAGCCATGCTCCTCCTGACTGCTGCCTCCTGCGGTCCTCCGGGCATCGTCCCTGCCCTGACTACTACCTGGGAAGAGACCTCCCACCTGGACAGCTCCGCTCCTGGGCCCTGGCAGTGCAATGGCATCTGGGATTCCCCATGGGCTGACCATGCCCTCATCAGCCGGGCAGCTGGGGTGGCCTCGTGTCTCCCTGGCCCCTGTCCATCCAGGGCCACAGGTCTGGATTAATTCTCCCTTCCTGCCTCCCCACCCCTGGCGCCAGAGCGGCAGGCTCTAACCCTGGGGACCCCTGCGAGGCCTGGGCTGCAGTGGGCCGTGCGGGTGCCCCTCTCCTGGGATCTCCGTGGTGGGCCTGGGGGGGAGTGGGGGGGCAGCCAGGCCGGGGAGGGGGGACGGGGGGGCGGGGGGGGGGTTAGGCCCTGGAGGAGGTGCCTCCACATGCCCAGGCCCCGCAGGACCCAGAGACCCCCCCCCCTGCTCAACGAAGCCAGGGGTCTTGGGGGGCCACCTCACTCCCCCCCACCACGCACCCACTCCCCGTCTGGAGCCCCCTGGGGGCGTCTGCCCCACCCCCGCTGTTCCCTGTGCAGGAGCACACTTGGTGTACGGCGTATGGAATCACCCTCAGAATTCTGCCTCCCTCACCGTCCTGTAGCTCCTGCCCGTGTTTAAAACTATCCTAAATTCCTTCCACACAAAATTAACCCCACCCCGTAGTGACAGTCTGTGGCCTCTGACCCAGGTCAGGAGGGGCTGTGGGAATGGGTTCCGCAGCATGGCAGCCGCAGATGGCTCCGTCCGTCTCCAGCCCTGGCTTGGTGTCCCCAACCCTGGTTTGGCCAACTGGCCAGGGAGGGTCTGGGGGCCGGACGCCGGTGTGGGTGGGGGAGGCCCCTCGGGGTCTTGGGGCGAGGGTGGGGGCCAGCTCGTAAGGCCAAGGGCGGGCACTTGTGCAGGCTCAGGGGTTCGGGGTGTCTGGATTAGGACTCTGGGTTATCAGTCCAGACCCCCGTCCAGTGTCAGCACCCGACCTTTGACACCAGCCCCAACTCGGGCAGAGGAGTTCTGCTGGGTTGGGAGTTTACACTTCCTTGGAGCACAGCTGTCTTTTTGTGTGTGCGTGTGTGATGGCAAAAATAATAAATGGAGACCAATGAAGTCAGCCCCTCTGCCCACTACCTGTGTGGACGGCAAAGAGACTGAACCCTGCAGAGTAACTTAAGAGGCTGATTCTGAGCTGAATATGCATGACAGTGGCCCAGAGAGCCACACCCAGGAAGCCTTGGGCAGGTGGCCTCACCGTGCCTGGGTTATAGCTTCATTTTATACATTTCAGGGAGACAGGGATCACACATAAAGTCCTAAGTCAACACACGGAAGGCGTGATTGGTTTGGCCTGAAAAGTTGGGACATCTCAACGTGGGGCATCTCAGGTTATAGGTGGGCTTAAAGATTCTTTGATTTGTAATTGGTTAAAGACACGAAGCTGTGTCTAAAGGCTTGGAATGTTTTAAGTTAAGCTAAGGAAGCCAGTTGATCAGAGAGAAGCCACTGGGCACGGACTCAGGTGAGCTGTGGGGTAGGTTGATGGACACAGGTGTGGGCCAAGCTCTGGCCCAGCCTCAGGGCTGTGGAGGAGTCACAGAGGACGTCTGGGGGAGGGGGGCAAGGTGTGTCTGACCCCTCCTCATGGCGGCAGCTCAGCCATAGGGTACTTCGGAGTCCCCTTGGCCAAGAGGGCTCCATTCAGTCAGCTGGGGGCCTAAGATTTTGTTTCGGTTCCCAGGTTCCCAGCCAGCTTCCACCACCAGCACGTTCTGCCGGTTTATCTCTGTGCCTCCATCTGGGCTTAGACGGGACCCATTTTCTTTTCAGACTGTCAGAGGTAGGAAGCACCACCAGTGGGACAGAAAAACCGCCCCACTTGGGGTCCCGGGCATTTGCCCCAAGTCTGAGGCTGGGGAGATGACCCCACCTCAGCGTGCCCCAACCCCGAAGTCCCCAGCCTGCTCCGGGAAGGTGGGGGGAGACACTGCCCTTGCCCCCACTTTGCTCCAGTCTGTCCTTTTAAGGATGTTTTCCTTGGGGACAGCCTTGGAGATGGGGACAGTGCCTCCCCCTGGAGCAGATGCAGCATTGGTTGCTGTCCGTTAGTGACCAGCCGGTCTCGGGGCAAAGGTCCCGCCCAGGGCTCCGGTCCTCTCACAACCACCGGGTGGGCGGGGGTCCCCTGGCCCTCACCCAGACCCCTGTGGGAACTGGAGCTCCGGAAGCTGCAGGAGAAATGACACCCTTGGCTACAGCTGTTGCTGGACAAGTTAACTGTCCTTGGCCTCTGGCCCGGGGGCCTGGTCTTTCCTGACGCTGCAGGTGGGGGGACGTCAGAACCGGCACAGGCCTACGCAGGAAGACCCGCCGGAGTCCTCCCGGGCCTGCTCAGCCCGCCCAGGGCCGCCCGCTCTCTAGGCAGAGCTCAGGCTGGGCCCAGCAGGCTGGGGGTGGGGCTCCCCCGCTTCCTCCCACACAAACCACAGCCCCTGTCACACCTAATCAAATGGCAGCTGTTAAAAATGCCCAAATTTGCGTATAAACGCTTTCCCAATATCCAGTCTCTCGGGAGAAATTATAGTACAAGAATAATTATTCCTTTCTCCCAGTAAACTAAGCCTCAAAGAAACTGAACTAAAATTCTTAAGTTTAAGTCGAAAAAATACTGGGAAGGAAAAAAACCCGAAACGTGGGGAAAAAAACAGAATATAGTCATGAAACGCACAGTGTTCTGTTGCTGTTTCTGATCAACAGTTCAGAGCTGGCCGGGCCGCGCTGGGCCCCGGGGTGAGGCTGATTCACCGGCTTCCGGCTTCCGAGAACTGGGTCAGCGTTTCTGGGAAAGAACCTGCCCGGGCGGGCGGCCTTTGGTAAGTCTGGGGTGAAACGTGGTTACCGCTCACAGCCTGACACCACGGCTTAACCATACAAACAAAGTGGGTTTTGTCTGTTTAAGAAAGATCTTCCTCCCGGTCCCATACGGCTGCATCAGCCCTAGGGGAGGGGGCGGCCGGTCTCCCCTCCTGCCTGGGGGGACCCTCAGCCCCTCCGGAGTTCAAGCAACACCCCCAAAGTCTCTCTCCCTTGAAAAAGCCAAAGGGTTTCTGGGGTGAGTGTGACGTCCACGTCACCAGGCAGGGCTGGAGCCACACAGTTTAGGAAACAGGCCCCCGCACTTCTCAGAGCTACTCGCAGGGAAAAACCCGGGGCTCCCCAGGGACAGAGCCCTGGCGGTGTCCGGTGTCCGAGGAAGAGTGCGGAGACAGGCAAGAGAGCTCTGTTGGTCCAGGTGGTGAGACAGCACAGACTGCTCCTCCCTCCCCCAAATCCACAGTGCAGCGTCCGCTTTGGTGTGGAAAGAGGCCCCGGGTGCTGCGGCTGGTGGGGGAAACGGCGCTGTCGTGTTCCACAGGCACTTGGGACAGTCACCGCTGCCAACGAACCCTCGTGGGAGGAAGGCAGCGGCAGCCCAGGTCTCCCTGCAGCCCGGCCAGCGCGGGGCTCTGTCTAGGCCACCAGGCAGGGCAGGAGTAGCTCCCAGGACAGAGACTCTAAAGAAAGACAACCAGTCCACCGCACACAGCGTCTGACGCCGAGTCCTCACACCGGATGGACCCACACACCAAAAAAGCACGATTAACACCACGAAAGGCACAAACACCGGGCAAGGGCAGCAGATCACAGAAGAACCGTTTCAGTATCGGACGTGTGCTCTGGAACCGAGACAGGTGGGACTGCGTGAGGACAGACACAGACCAGAGGAATGGAACAGGAAGTCCGGAATTAAGTCCAATACAGAAGGAACTTAGTATATAGGACAAAGATGGACTTTTAAATAAATAGTGCTGGGACAACTGGGTGGCGTTTGGGAAAAGATAATATGAGATCCGTATCTCACACCTGCGTGAGACAAAACGACAACAGATGAGGGACCTGAACGTAAACACAGAGCCCATCCGAGAACCAGAGAGAAACAGGGTAAAATTTTTCCTTGACTTCAGCATAAGGAAAAGCTTTCTAATCAAGATTCGAAACCCAGATGTAACAAGAGAAAAGATGAATATATTTGATCGCATAAATAATTTTTAAAATTCTCGTGACAGGCCGGGTGCAGTGTCTAATGCCTGTAATCTTAGCACTTTGGGAGGCTGAGGTGGGAGGATCAGTTGAGGCCAGGAGTTTGAGACCAGCCCAGGTGACATGGCGAGACCCCTTCTACAGAAAAAAAAGCTGGCACAGTGGTGGGCACCTGTAGTCCCAGCTACTGTGGGGTTGAGGCAGGAGGATCGCTTGAGCCCAGGAGTTTGAAGTTACACTGAGCTATGATGACACCACTGCACTCCAGCCTGGGCAACAGAGCAAGACCCTGTCTCAAGGGGAAAAAGTACGTTTCTAAAATATGTACTCACAACTTTGATTTTAATTGTTATAAATTGTGGAAGAAATCTTAAACATTGAGAGATAGAGGACCTAAAGCCGAATAGAAAAATGGGGGAAAAAATTAACAGACACATTTTTAAAAAAATGAAAATAATCCCCAAACGCATGAAAAAATATTTAAACTCATTCGTCATTAGAGAAATGAAAATTAAAGTAACACCAAGATCCCACTTCTCACCTATCACACTGGCAAAAATATAAAAGATACACTTCCAACAATCTAAAAATACATATGTACAACATTGTTTGTTGTTGCAACATTGTTTATTGTTGCAACATTGTTATTGCAACAGTGTTTGTTATTGCAAACCGTTAGAAACAACCCAAATGTCCATATGAAAGGGAGCAGTTGGATAAACTAGGCACATCCGCAGGATGGAATCCTTTTTTGCAGAAATCCAACTGTTGGAACCACAGTGATGCTTCCCGTACCCAGCACACCAGCAAGCAGTTTAAACCGGCCAGGCCTGGGTGGCACCCACAGTGGACAAGCCTGACCAGCGAATCCAGGACAGCCACGCTGGGGCCGGGGAGAGGACAACTCAGCCACGTCACTGTGGAGACAGTAACTTGCCGGGTATGGTGGGGCCGAAGGATGTTTCATCTAGTTAGTGAACAGGTTTCTCTTGAGCTGGTCAAGGAATTCCGAAACCATTTTATCCGTGTATGAGAATTGAAAAAATAAAGATTTTTGTGGTTCATAAGAGTTGGATTTCTCACTGCTGGAGAAATAAGCTACAAGGAAGGAAGGAGGAAGGCTGCGATGAGCCAGTTTGTCGGGTGGAATCTGAGGCATCAGGACGAACTCATGGCTTTTGACCCGCACACGGACAGACGGAGACTGCAGATGTGCGTGCGGGTTGGCGTGCACACGTGTCCCACCCTGTCTGCAGAGAGGGCCTAGAGGCAAAGACAGCCCGGCTGCCATGAGCACTTGTGGCCCCAGATTCATCTCCAACACTCTCCAATGAGGAACCAGGGCTCCCGGTAGAAACAGCCAACTTTAGGGCCAGGCAGGAAATATACAAGATGGGCCTGGAGCATCTTTTAATAACAGGAAGTAAAGTGCTCAAAAAGAGAGGCCAGCGAGGGCTCATGTGAAGAACATGGGAGGCAGACGGAAGAGGCTCCTAGGAGCCAAAGCCGGAGGAGTTCAGCAATCACGTAGTGAGAGTATTGGATTATAAGCCACAGAATAAAATAAATAAGTCCATACTGGTATAAACAAATGATTAAATAATAAACGAAAGAGAAGGGGGCCGGGCGTGGTGGCTCACGCCTGTAATCCTAGCTCTCTGGGAGGCCGAGGCGGGAGGATCGTTTGAGCTCAGGAGTTGGAGACTAGCCTGAGCAAGAGTGAGACCCCGTCTCTACTAAAAATAGAAAGAAATTATATGGACAGCTAAAAATACATATAGAAAAATTAGCCGGGCATGGTGGCGCATGCCTGTAGTCCCAGCTACTCAGGCGGCTGAGGCAGTAGGATCGCTTAAGCCCAGGAGTTTGAGGTTGCTGTGAGCTAGGCTGACGCCACGGCACTCACTCTAGCCCAGGCAACAGAGCGAGACTCTGTCTCAAAAGAAAAAAAAAAAGAAAAAAGAAACTGGACAGGGCCCAGCAGGAGGCTTCAGGTAGGTAAGGATTCAGGAAGAAAAATGGGGTCATCAGAAGGCACGGAATCTAGGATTCCTCCATCTCATATAAAGGAAAATAAAAATCTCGGGACACCTCCGCTCCTTGTGCAAACCACGCAGGGCCTCCTTCCACACGGTGCCTGTCACCAACACTGTATCAGCCGATCTCCGAGAAAGGTGACGGCCTCGGGCACTTACAGGGACTGCCTCGGGTCCTCAGGGCAGTAACAGGAAGTTCATGCGGAAGTTCTTTGCTGGCATAACTGAGTCTTCCTCTGTTCCCTTTTTCTCTTCAAACATTCACCTCTTCGATGTAAAATGCAGATGTCTGGGGCCCTGCAGGAGCGTAGCCATTTCCCGCACGGCCTACCCTCCCCCACTCCTCTCTGTAGGTCTCGCCCCTCAAAAACTAGAGTCCCCTAATCCCTCTTCAAAAGACCAGGCACAGATGCGTCTGTGGCATGTGTTTTCCCTGGGTGCGTCCTCAACCTTTGGCTTAATAAACCTGCATGGATTGAGGTCTTTGCCTCGGTCACGCATTTGTGTCACCATAGTGGTGGCCACGGGGGGAGGGGCGGGCAGTACAGCCCCTGTGACTGGCGGTGACTGTCCCCTTGCTACCGAGGGTCTGGCCAGAGCTTTGCCCGCACCACGCAAGGGCTTGGCCAAGGCTGAGCGGTGTCTCCCAAGGTTCCTAGATCTCCCAAAATTTTTGGTTTGAGTTCCAAGATGTATCTTGCCAGGGGGCTCCCCTAGAGGAGCCTCGGTCACTTCCGACAAGGAAGGGGCTTCCTGCTCTCCTGGCAGCGGTGGGCGGCCTGCAGCCTGGGACCCGTCTCCAGGTGGGAGCTGGTTGGGGTTTTGTTTTGGAACTTGGTACCTGAAGATTAAGGTTTACCCTCTTCTTTTTCTGCTTAGAGAGCTCAGCAATATATAAACTCCACGATCGTTTTCTCTGTTTTGGGTTTTGGTTCGTCTTACATTAGATTTGACGGACTCTCGGTCAAAGCTGAAGAAGCTCTAAGTTGTGGGAAACAAGCCTCTAACAATCCGCAAATTCCCCCACAGCTGCCGTAAGTCAAGTTCCTCCTCGTTTAACACCAGCTGGGTTGGGCCGGGCGCGGTGGCTCACACCTGTAATCCTAGCACTCTGGGAGGCCGAGGCGGGAGGATCGCTCGAGGTCAGGAGTTCAAGACCAGCCTGAACAGAAATAGAAAGAAATGATCTGGACAACTAAAAATATATATAGAAAAAAATTAGCCGGGCATGGTGGCGCATGCCTGTAGTCCCAGCTACTCGGGAGGCTGAGGCAGGAGGATCGCTTGAGCCCAGGAGTTTGAGGTTGCTGTGAGCTAGGCTGATGCCACGGCACTCACTCTAGCCCGGGCAACAGAGCGAGACTCTGTCTCAAAAAAAAAAAAAAAAAAAAAAGAAGCATCTTTAAAACAGCCTGGGATCCCTTAAGGAAAACAGAAAAATCTCACAAACTCCTCTCTTTGGGGAGGAACTTCTGTTTTTCCTCATGGAAGCCCAAGAGTTGTACTTTAGAGAGGTTCCTCTTTAGAGAGGTTCCTCTCAGGCCTAAAATTCTGTTATCTTTCACATTGTGTTCCTTGATTTCTTTGGCTTTTGGGGGTGTCAGAAATTACTTTGTATCATACGAAGAATTTGACTTTGGTGTGTTTAATGGCCAGGCAAGAATGATGATGTTAGAGGCACCGACTATACCACAGGGGACTCTCATTTCTTTGCACGTTAGGTAAGAAAGGGCGTGATTTAGACACTTACAAAAATGTCTGTGTCACAAAATGCAGACGATGCCCGGCTCCTCCCGTGGCATCGCTCTCTTCTGGGCACCTAAGACTCAGTGTGGGCTCTACCCTGCGCTAGGTGGGCCAGCTAAAAAATTAGACTAAATTAAAAGCCACCTACCTAGCTAGATTAGTCCCTGAGGTGTGACAATCCAACTTTCTGTTGGTTATTTTAGTGGGACTTCTAAATTTTCTCTAAGCCCATCTGCATGTCTCCTTATAAAATCCTAGGATAAATTCCTAATGTTTTGTGTTACTTTGGTGTCCATTTTTAATTTTCCTCTAACTGACCCACCCAAATCTCTTCTTTAAAAAAGCTCAGATTCTCTCTCTGTGCTTTGAGATGTAAATTGCTACCCTGTTTTCTCTAAAACCCAATGAGAGCTTCAGGCCAGTGAGACAGATAAAAACTTTAACATTTTCCATTCACAAAGACATAATTTGAATTTTTTTTTTTTTTTTTTTTTTTTTTTTTTGAGACAGAGTCTCACTCTGTTGCCTGGGCTAGGGTGCCATGGTGTCAGCCTAGCTCACAGCAACCTCAAACTCCTGGGCTCAAGCGATCCTCCTGCCTCAGCCTCCCAACTAGCTGGGACTACAGGTATGTGCCACCACACCCCAATAATTTTTTTCTATTTTTAGTAGAGACGGGGTCTCGCTCTTGCTCAGGCTGGTCTCGAACTCCTGAGCTCAAGCGATCCTCCCGCCTCGGCCTCCCAGAGTGCTAGGATTACAGGCGTGAGCCACCGTGCCCGGCCCAGGCCAAGTTTCATGAGACTAGACCTATTCCTTCAAACAATGATTCTCACTGTGATTGTCTTTGATGGAAACGGGGCGACTATAGAGGGACATTATGTTTCGGTAGGAAACAGCAGTGCACCCACGATGGGACTCTAGCCCTGTTAACTGTCTTTGAGGTTTTGTTATTTTCTGGTAAACTGCCCTGTTCTTGAACCCTATGAGCTTGAGCTGGACAACCTGACATGACCTTCAGAGGGCAGCCCTGATGTCTGGGAGTTCACCAAGATGCCTGATGCCACGGCCAGGGTCAAACCCGGAAAACACGCTTTGAGCGTAAATCCAGAAATCTCAGACAGCTGCTCTCTGCACTCAGAGGCACAGTTTGCAGTTTGTTCTCGCCATTAACCTTTGGTTTTCCTTTGTTTATGCCGGTTGGTTTGGCTTGTGGGCTGGGAGCTAAGGAGCATCCGGCAGCCTCTCCACGTCACTCCCCACGGTTGTCCCGGCAACGCCCCCGGGGGCGCTGTGTTCTGGCAAGTGTCTGGATTCCTGTTCAGGCCGCCAGTGGTTCGCCAGATGGTCTCATGTGATTAGAGCAGAGAGAGAAGGAAAGTCTCTTTGGTGAGCCCGACCTTGTGACCCGTGAGTTCCACGCTGAGACCGAAGCAAACCAGCGGTGATGCCAACAGGCAGCGGTGCCAGGCCGCCCAGTGGGGGGTTGTTACAAGAAGTGACGGTGGGGGGGGGGCTGCCGCACTGCGAGGCCCTACTGCAAACTGAAACCCCCTGAGCACGAGTGGTCCCACCCTGGGAAAACACAGCCTGAGCTTTCTCAGCCAGAGCTGGGCACTGCCCTCCGACTGAGGACGCTGCTCCAAGCGAACCGAACCGACGAAGTGTTTTCCTCGCTTTGCTTCCGCCTGCTCCTGGCAGCAGTTTCCCCGCCGGCCCTTTCGGTGCAGCCCTGAGACGCTCTGCTCCGGTGCTGCCCGACTCAGGCATTGCTGCCTGCTCACATAAACTTTGTATTTTTGTTTATTTATTTACTTTTGAGACGGGGTCTTGCTCCGTCACCCTGGCTGGAGTGCAGAGGTGTGATTGCAGCTCACTATACCCTCGAACTCCTGGGCTCAAGCGATCCTCCCACCTCAGCCTCCCAAAGTGGTAGGATTACAAGTGTGAGCCAGTGTACCCATCCTCACATAAACTTTTTAAAATTTCGGTGTGCCTGAGTTTATCTTTGAACACATATAAGAAGGCTATGGGGTGGCCGGGCGCGGTGGCTCACACCTGTAATCCTAGCACTCTGGGAGGCCGAGGTGGGCGGATTGTTTGAGCTCAGGAGTTTGAGACCAGCTTGAGCAAGAGCGAGACCCCGTCTCTACTGAAAATAGAAAAAAAAATAGCCAGGCGTTGTGGCGTGAGCCTATAGTCCCAGCTACTTGGGAGGCTGAGGCAGGAGGATCGCTTGAGCCCAGGAGTTTGAGGTTGCTGTGAGCTAGGCTGATGCCACGGCACTCTAGCCCAGGCAACAAAGTGAGACTCTGTCTCAAAAAAAAAAAAAAAAAAAAAGAAA
>JAQIFY010006225.1:0-10467 GCA_028533085.1 Varecia variegata
AGAAATTAATACAGAAATACTACATTCATACATATACGGAGACATAATTCCATTGTGTTTATACACAACTATATGTATACGTACACAATACACATTAATAAACATCTATATACATTTACAAAAATTTTATCCATCCACATAATTCTAAATACAAACCTCTCTACCCAAACACATAACACATAGACATATTTTTCTGTGTGTATATATACTCACTGGCGAATACACGTATTAGGAGTTTCTCCGAAGCACAGTGTAGGCATGTTTTAGATTTAGAGACCTAGTTTGAAGAAGCAGTGGCTTAAAGATTTATTCCTAAACGTGATTTATTATTATAAAAAATATGACCCATCTTCTCAGAGATTAAGCTAGGGGTCCCAATACAATTCACACTGCTGGGAAGAAATGAAGAAAGGATAGAGGCAATCCAAGAGGGCACTGCTTTTTAGGAGGGAAACAAAAGTTACAGACAGTTCGATATGTGAAGGGTGTCTCTCTTCCACTGCAGACCTCTGGGCTAATCAGGGAGCTGCTCAGAGTCTGTGCGGAGACATTACACCAGAGGGCAGGTGAAGCAGAGACCTGGTGCCTTTCAATCCCAGATTTCTGCAACTGACAGCATCCTAATTACTCTGGTGCACAAAGCCAGGTGCTCTCAGGACCCAGACTTCCAGTAATAGCCTTTGCATCACCTCTGCTAGGCTAGGGAGGGAACATGCTCCTGCATGCCTTGCCCTGTGACTGGGGTCAACCATGCCTCCTGCTTGACATGGGAGCTGAACAGAGGAGGAGCCTCAGATGCCTCAGGCACCACTTAGGAAGCCTAAGCCTACTGCCTCAGTGCGTCCTTCGTGTCATGGGAGAACCTTCGCTGACCAGCAGCTCCAGCCTCCCTACATGGACCCTGGGACACTGAGACAAATCCCTGCCTGCATGACTGGGCATATGCAGTCCCCATGCTGGAGAAGTAGCCCCCCATATCGGCGGCTTGTGCCCCCAAGATCTACAGAGCCAGCTCTGAAGCTCTCTTTGTGCCCAAGTATGAGGCTCTGACCCTGTGGTTCCTGGGCCCCTGCCGTACCTGCAACTCCACCCTTCAGACTGAAGAGTTGTGGCTGGTCCCCAAGACCCCACACTTAGTCCCCACCACTATAGCTGGGCTAGCAGAATCTCTCTGAGGTCCAACACTTCACTCAGGACCCGCATCCCTGAACATCCATCACTCCCAGACTTGGTTTGAGAGAGTCCCCACCAAAGGAGAACAGGTGCCCTGCAAGCCTATTAATTCAGAGCTGAGAGAGGAGTAGCTGGATGAGAAGAAACCAGAAAAAGAACCCTGGAAACATGAAAAAACAAAATAGTTCAACACCCCCAAGGGAACACAATGGAGCTATAATAGTGGACTCAGCTCACTGGGATATTGCTGAAATGACTGAGATGGAATTCAGAATACGGATGGCAAATAAGATGAATGGAATTGAAGAGAAAGTTGAAAACTGACAAAAAGAAGCCAAAAAATATCTCAGGAAATCAAGGAAATAGTGAAAAATCACTAGAGAGCTGGACACCATAAGAAAGGATATAATGAGCTTAAAGAAATGGAAGAGTCATTTAGGGAATTTCAAAACACAGCAGAAAGCTTTAATAGCAGGTTAAACCAAGGAGATGTGAGAATCTCAGAGCTTGAAGTCAAGGCTCAGGAGATAACCCAGTCATTCAAAGAGGCAGAGAAAACTATATAAGTCTGAGCAATCATTGAGAGACCTATGAGACTACGTGAAGCAAACTAATGTGTGTGTGTATATATATATATACTTTTTTTTTGAGATAGAGTCTCCCTCTGTTGCCTGGGCTAGAGTGCATTGGCATCAGCCTAGCTCACAACAACCTCAAACTCCTGGGCTCAAGAGATCATCTTACCTCAGCCTCCCAAATAGCTAGGGCTATAGGTGTGCACTACCATGCCTGTCTATTTTTTTTTTAGTTTTAGTTGCCTAGCTAATTTTTATACATATATATTTTTAGTGGAGACAGGGTCCTGCTCTTGCTCAGACTGATCTCCAACTCCTGAGCTCGAGCAATCCTCCCTCCTTGGCCTCCCAGATTGCTAGGTTTACAGGCATAAGCCACCACACAGGATCTCACAGTAATATTTTGATTATAGGTATCACTGAGGGAAAAGAAAGAGCTAAAAACATGGAAAACTTATTTTCCCTGGTATCACTAGAAATTCAGACATACAGTTACAAGATGGACATCAAACACTGAGAAGATTCATAGCAAATAGGACATCTCCAAGACACATAGTAATCAATCTAGCCAAAGTCAAAATGAAGGAGAAAATTCTGCAAGCAGCAAGAGGAAAGCATCAAATAACCTACAAAGGAAAGCCTGTTAGGATAACTACAGACTTCTAAGCAGAACCCTTACAAGCCAGAAGGGATTGGGGCCCCATGTTCAACTAACTTAAACAGAACAACTACCAGCCTAGAATTTTATAGCCTGAAAAACTTAGTTTCACAAGAGACAGAGAAAATGTCTTTTCCAGACAAGTAAACACTGAGGGAATTTGTCATGACCAGACCCACTTTGCATAAAATACCCAGAATGGCACTAAACACAAATCAGCACAACAGATTCCAACTAGTGTAAATTCACCAAAAAACAAGAACAAAAACAAAAACTTACAACTCTTATAAAACAGTACAACAAGAGATAAAACAAAGCAATAAGGGAACTAACAGGATGAATAGACCAACATCTCCCGTATCAATGTTATCAATTGAATTTAATGGACTTGAATGCTCCTCTCAAAAGACATAGGCTGGCTGAATGGATGAAAAAACACAACCCAAATACCTGCTGTCTCCAGGACACACTTCTAAACCACAAGGATGCACACAGACTCAATGTGAAAGGATGGAAAAAAGTATTCCACACAAATAGAAATCAAAAGAGAGCAGGTGTAGCCATTCTCATATAAGATAAAATAATTTTAAGCTAACAAAGGTAAAGAAAGACAAAAAGGTCTTTATATAAAGATAAAAAGAGCAATTAAACAAGAAGATGTAACAATCCTAAATATATATGCAACAAACAGAAGAGTTCCCAGATACATAAAGCAAATGTTACTAGAGCTAAGCAAAGAAGTAAATACCACCCATAGTAATTTCCAGAGATCTCAACACCCAATTGTCAGAGCTTGACAAATTAATACAGCCTAAAATAATAATAAAAAATGGACTAACACAAATTCTAAATCAAATGGACCTAACAGATATTTACAGAACATACTACCCCTAAACTACAGAATACACATTCTTCTCAGCAGCATATGGGACATTCTGCAAGACTGACCTTATTTCAGGCTACTAAAAAGGTCTCCACAAATTCAAAAACATACAAATTATACCATGGACCTTCTCAGACCATGGCAGAATAAAATTAGAAATCAACCACAAGAGATACAAACATATACAAAGTCATGGAAATTAAACAACCTGCTGCCAAATGATTATTGGGTCAAAAATGAAATAAGATAGAAATCAAAAAGTTATTTTAACTGAACAACAAAGAAGACAAAAATATCAAAATCTATGAAACACAGGAAAAGCATTCCTTCGGGGAAAATTTGTATCATTAAATGCCTACATCAACAAGACAGAAAGATCACAAATTAACAACCTAATGTCACACCTCAAGGAACTAAAAAATGAAGAACAAACCAAATGCAAAGCCAGCAGAAGAAAAGAAGCAATGAAGGTCAGAGTACAACTAAAGGAATTAGAAAACAAAACAAAAGAAAACAAAGTGAAAACAGTAGAAAGGATTATCAAAACAAAAATTTGGTTCTTTGAAAAGATAAACAAAATCAACAGACCTCTTGCTAGATTAATCAAGAACACACGAGAAAGGACCCACATAAGCTCAATCAGAAATGAAAAAGGTGACATGAGTGATACTGGAGAAATACAAAACATCATCCATGAACACTATGTAAATATCTATGCATATAAAGTAGAGAACGTACAGGAAATTGATAAATTCCTGGAAGCACGCAATCCCCCAAAACTCAACCAGGAAGAAATAGAACTGCTGAATAGACCAATAACAATCAGTGATATGGAAACAGTAATAAAAGACCTCCCAACAAGAAAAAGTACCAGACCAGATGGATTCACAGATGAATTCTATCAGACCTACAAAGAAGACATTGTACCCATAATACAGAAATAATTTCATAAGATCAAAAAGGAGGGAATTCCCCCAACTCATTCTATGAAGCCAGTATCACCTTGACACCAAAGCCAGAATGGACATGACAAAAACAAAAACTACATACCAATACCCCTTATGAATATAGATGGAAAAGTCCTCACTGAAATGCCAGCAAACCAAATTCAACAGCACATCAAAAAAATAATCCACAGGACCAAGTTGGCTTCATCCCAGCAATTCAAGGATGGTTCAATGTATGTAAATCAGTAAATGTGACTCACCACATAAACAGAAACAGGAACAAAGACCATATGATCATCTCAATAGATGCAGAAAAAGCATTTGACAAAATCCAGCACCCTTTCATGATAAAAAGCCTCAACAACTGAGGCATAGAAGGAATATATCTCAGAATTATAAAAGCCATATATGACAAACCCACAGCCAACATCATCCTGAATGGGGAAAAGGTGAAAGCATTTCCCCTAAGAACTGGAACAAGAGTAGGATACCCACTGTCACCAATTCTATTGAATATAGTGCTGGAAATCCTAGCCAAAGAAATCAGGGAAGAGAAGAATATTAAAGGTATCCATATTGGGATAGAGGAGGTCAAACTATTGCTCTTTTCTGACACTATGATCTTGTATCTATAAAACCCTAAAGATTCCACCCAGAGTGTCTGGGAATTGGTAAATAAATTCAGCAAAGTCTCAGGATACAAAATCAGTGTAAATAAATCAGTAGCATTTTTGTATACAGTCAAGATGAGAGTCAAATCAGAGACTCAATACCATTCACAATAGCTACAAAGAAAATAAAATACCTAGGAATACATTTAATCAAGGAGGTGAAAGATCTCTACACGGATAACTACAAAACTCTGAGGAAAGAAATTGCAGAGGATACAAACAGATGGAAAAACATAGCATGCTTATGGATAGGTAGAATAAACATTGTTAAAATATCCATACTGACCACAGTGATTTACAGTTCAATGCAATCCCCATCAAATTACCAAAGTCATACTTCACACACTTAGAAAAAATAATTCTACACTTCATTTGGAACCAGAAAATAGCCCAAATAGTCAAAGCAGTCTTATGCAAAAAGAACAAATCAGAAGGAACCATATTACCAGACTTCAAACTATACTTCAAGGCTATAGCAACCAAACAGCATGGTACTGGTGCAAAAATAGTGACATAGAGCAATGGAACAGAACAGAAAATTCAGATATTAAACCATTCACTTACAACCAACTGATCTTTGACAAAGCTGACAATAACATACACTGGGGAGAAGAAGCCCTATTCAATAAACGGTGCTAGGAAATTCAGATAGCCACACATAAAACAATGAAAAATACCCTATCTCTCACCACCCACAAAAATTAATTCAAGATGTATAAAAGACTTTGATCTAAGGCATGCAACCATAAAAATTCTAGAGTAAAATGTAGGAAAACTCTTCTAGATATCAGCTTAGGCAAAGAATTTATGACTAAGACCCCAATGGCAACCATGGCAAAAACAGAAATAAATAAATAAATGGGATTTTATTAAATTAAAAAGCTTCTGCACAGCTGAGGAAACATTTAACAGAGTAAATAGACACCCTTGGAGAAAATAGACAACCTTGAAGAAAATATTTCCAAACTACACGTTATAAGCAGCTAATCACCCAGATTTTACAAAGAACTCAAGCAAATGAGCAAGAATAAAACAAACAACCCTACTAAAAATTGGAGAAAATACATGAACCAAAACTTCTCAGAAGAAGAAAGACAAATGTTCAATAAACATATGAAAAAAAATGCTCAGTGTCACCAATCATCAGGGAAATGCAAATTAAAATTAAAACCACAATGAAATGTTATCTTGCCCCAGTTAGAATTGCTTTTTTTAAAAAAATAAAAACAATAGATGCTGGAGTGGGTGCAGAGAAAAAGAAATGCTTATACACTGTTGGTTGGACTTCAAAAGTATAAACTCTGTGGAAAACAGTATGGAGATTCCTCAAAGAACTAAAAGTAGAACTACTATTAAATCCAATAATCCCACACCTGGGTATTTACCCAAAATAAAAGAAGCTACTTTAGTAAAAAGACACCTGCACTTCAATGTTTTTTATAGCACAGTTCACAATTGCAAAGATGTGGAGTCAGCCCAAGTGCTGATAAATTCATGAGTGGATTAATAAAATGTGGTATAAGTATAGCATGGAGTACTACTCAATCATAAAAACAATGAATTCATACCATTTGCAACAATCTGGATTGAACTGGAGACCATTCTCCTATGTGAAGTATTTCAAGAATGGGCATACACACAACACATGTTTAAATATTAAATTAGAACTATCCAATGAGCATCACCATCAAAATACCACCATAATTCTTTACAGATCTGGAAAAAATAATTCTACACTTGGGATGGAACCAAAGAAAACCTTGTATAGCCAAAACAATCTTAAGCAAAAAGAACAAATTGGGAGGCATCAGTCTACCAGACTTCAAGCTTTACTACAAGGCTACAGTAACCAAGGCATGATACTGGCACAAGAACAGAGACATAGACCTTTGGAACAGGACTGAGAACCCAGATATAAAACCATCCTCATTGTCATCTAATCTTTGACAAAGCAGGCAAAAATATACACTGGGGAAAAGAATCCCTATTCAATAAATTGTGCTGGGAAAACTGGATAACCACAAGCAGAGGATTGAAATTGGATCCCCACCTCTCACAAAAATCAACTCACAATGGATAACAGACTTAAACCTATGGCATAAAAACTTAAGAATTCTAGAAGAAAATGTTGGGAAAACTCTCATAGACAGCCTACAGAATGGGAGAAAATATTTGCATGCTACACATCTGCTAATGGGCTGATGACTAGAATCTATATAGAACTCAATAAAATTAACAAGAAAAAAATCAAACAACCCCATCAATAAATGGGCAAAGGACATGAACCAAAACTTTTAAAAGAAGACAGACTAATGGCCGGCAAACATATAAAAAAGTGCTCAACATCTCTCATCATTAGGCAAATGCAAATCAAAACCACAATGAGATTTCATGTGATTCCAGTGAGAATGGCCTTTATCAAAAAGTCCCAAAACAACAAATGCTGGCATGGATGTGGAGAGACAGGAACACTCTCACACTGCTCATGGGACTGCAAATTAGTAAAATCTCTGTGGAAAGTTATTTGGGGATATCTCAAAGAGTTAAAAATAGAAACACCATTTGATCCAGCAATCCCACTACTAGGCATCTACCCATAAGAACAAAAGACCTTTTATAATAAAGACATCTGCACTGGAATGTTTATGGCAGCACAATTTACAATTGCAAAGATGTGGAATCAACCAAAGTGTCAATCAATACATGACTACAAACTACAAAAAACAATGGTGAAGTATCAACTCTTATATTATCCTGGTTAGAGCTTGAGCCCATCCTTCAAAGTGAGGTATCACAAGAATGGAAAAACAAGCACCATATCTACTGGCCATTGGTGCCAACTGATCAACACTAAGGTGCTCACATGGAAGTAATATTCATCGGGTGTTGGTCAAGTGGGAGGGGGGTGGTGGGGGTGGATAAACTTAAAACTAATGAGTGCACAGTACACTGTATAGGGGAAGTGCACACTTGTAGCTCTGGCTTGGGCAAGGAAAAGGCATTATATGTAACCAAAATATTTGTACTCTCATAATATTCTGAAATAAAAAAACTCAGTGGAAATCAAACAGTTGGGAGGTGGGAGGAGGGGAGGGGAAAAACCTACCTAATGGGTACTATGAACACTATTTGGGTGACAGTCACACCTATAACTGAGACTCAAAATTTACAGGAATCATCCCTGTAACCTAGAACACTTGTACTCCCTTAATATTTTCAAATAAAAAGTATTGTCTTTTCTGCCCCCTTCTGTGCCTCTTACCTTTATATAAAGTTAAAAACAGATACTGTGATTTCTCACCTGAGTTTTGGTTCTTCTGAAGCTACTTCCTTGCATGGATAATTTTTGAATTTGTTGTTCATGGGGAGGGACAAACACTGAAGGTTTTTATTTGGTCACTGTGCTCCATCTTTCTCTGAATTATTTTTTTGATGTGCTGTTGGATTCAGTTTGCTAGTATTTTCTTGAGCATTTTTTCATCTATGTTCATGAGTAATATTGGTCTGTAGTTTTCTTTTGTTTTTGTGTCCTATTAGACTTGGCATCAGGGTGATACTAGCTTTCTGAAATGAGTTATGGAGGATTCCCTCTTTCTCAATGTTGTCGAATTGTTTCAGTCGGATATTTTCAATTTCTCCTTTGTATGTTTGGTAGAATTCAGCTAGGAGTACTTCTGGTCTTGGGCATTTTTGTTGTTGTTGTTGGGAAATTTTGTTATTACTGTTTCAATCTCACTAGTTACTGATTGGTTCAGGATTTTTATGTCTTCCTGATTCAAGCTTGGGAGGTTGTGTGTTTCTCAAAATTTGTCCAATTTTTCTAGATTCTCTAATGTGTGCACATGGACATGTGTATAGTATTATTGAATGATCTTTTTATTTTTCTGTGGTATCAGTGGTAATGTCCTTTTTTCCTTTCTAGTTAAGCTCATTTGAATCTTCTTTTTTATTTTCTTATTTAATCTAGCTAGTGGTCCTTCCATTTTATTTATCTTTTCAAAGAACCAACTTTTCATTTTATTAATATATGTTTATTTTATTTTATTTTTTTATTTCAGCTTATTATGGGGGTACAAAAGTTTAGGTTATGTATATTGCCCATGCCCCCCCACCCCCCGAGTCAGAGCTTCAAGCGTGTCCATTCCCCAGACAGTGCGCATTGCACTCATTATGTAGGTATACACCCATCCCCTCCCCCCACTCCCATATCTGCCCAACACCCAATTGGTGTTATTCCCAAATGTGCACTTAGGTGATGATCAGGGAAACCAATTTGCTGGTGAGTACATGTGGTGCTTATTTTTCCATTCTTGGGACATTTTATTAATATTTTATATTGATTTTGCTTTCAATTTTGTTTAGTTTGGCCCTGATTCATCATTTCTGTTCTTTTGCTTGTTTTGGGTTTGGTTTGTTTCTCTTTTTCTAGTCTCTCAAGGTGTAACATCAGGTTCTTAATTTGTGATCTTTCTGTCTTTTAGTTGTAGGCATTTATTTCTGTGAATTTTTCTCTTAGTACTGCTTTTTCTGTATTCCAGTGATTTTAGTAGATAGTGTAGCCATTCTCATTCAATTCAAAAAATTTTTAAATTTCCATCTTGATCTCATCATTGACTCAGCAGCAGGTTGTTTAATTTCCATGTATTTGTATAATTTTGAGAATTTCTTTTGGAATTGATTTTTAGTTTTATCATACTGTGGTCTGCAAAGATACATAGTGTTATTTTAATTTTATAAAATTTGATGATTTTTGTTTTGTGGAATAATGTGTGGCATATCTTTGAAAATGTTCCATGTGTTGATGAGAAGAATGTATATTCTGCAGTTTCAGGGTACTATGTTCTGTAAATGTCTGTCAGGTTCATTTGTTCTAGAGTCATGATTAAGTCCACTGTTTCTTTGTTGATTTTATGTCTCACTTATCTGTCCTCTTCTGTCAATGGAGAGTTGAAATTCCTCATTATATTTATTTTGCTCTTTTTTTTATTTTTTAGGTCTGGTGGTATTTGTTTTATGAATCTGGGAACTTCACTCAGTGGCATATAAATTTAGAATTTCTATATCTTCTTTTTGAATTGATCCTTTTATCATTATATAATGAACATCTTTATCTTTTTTTTTTTTTTTACTGTTGTTGGTCTAAAATCTTTTTTGTCTAACGTTAGCTAGTCCTGATCATTTTTGGTTTCCATTTGTGTTGAACATTTTTATCCACCCCTTTCCCTTGAGTCTATGTGATTTTTTTAGTTCAATGTTTTTTTGGGAGACAGCAGATGTTTGGGTTGTGTTTTTATAATCCATTCCTTCAATGTATATCTTTTTATTGAGGCATTTAGACCATACCATTTACATTCAAATGTTGATATTGATAAGTGAGATATTTTTGCAGTCAACATATTGATTTTTACCAGTTGCTTTGCATTCTGCCTTGTTTTACTGCTTTATAAGTGTTGTGAGTTTTCACTTTCAAATGTTTTTTTTTTTCTTTTTTTTTTTTTTTTATTTCAGCTTATTATGGGGGTACAAAAGTTCTGCATAGATATATTGCCCATGTCCCACC
>JAQIFY010006226.1:0-10466 GCA_028533085.1 Varecia variegata
CACCCTCCTGGTTCTCACGTCCTGTGACCTCCCTCCCAGCCTTCTCCCATCTGTCCTTCGTGTCTCAGCACTGACGACGCCCTCCCTCCACGATGATGCCCACACATTTGTACCCATGGCACTGCTGACAAAGGGTCTTCACTGTTCTCTGTGGGACCCAAAACAGGGCTGTGAGCAGGCAGGCTGGGCATTAGTGTGGACTTTTAACGGCTGTGGAACCTGAAACTTGTCCAAGGCCACAAAGCAGCTAAGCACAGAGCTGGGGATGCAGCTCTGGGGCCCCAAGGCACAGCTTTTTGGGAACCCCTCAGGGTACCTGCAGGTGCATGCCTATTGTTCTTCCTTCGTGGACACAGAGACCCGGAGAGGGGCTTGGCAAGCCGCCCCTCTTCTCAGCTCTCCGCGAGCCCCAGCCTCTCAGTGAGGACTCTGAGTTCCACCTTGCAGAGAAAATGACGCTGACCCTGCGAGAGTTCCCTATTTCCCGTCCCTTTGCAACCCCCCAGATTTCCACTTCTTCCTCCCAGCTGCAGTGGCCGCAGTGCTCCTCCTCCCCGTGCTCTAGGTCTGCTAAGGCTCTGACCGCTGGCTGTCCCCACTTCCTTTAGCAATAGGATCCCTAAATTTTAGGGAAACCCACTCTCCTCAGCTAGAGATTCCTTTACTCCACCCTCCTGTACAGGTAGATGTGACCAAGTCTCCAAGTTCTGGTCAATGCAAAGTGAGTAGACATGATGTGAGAAACCTCTGGGGGGGAAGTGTCCTGAAGATGAAAGGAATCTTTCCCTTTTCCTTCTTCCCTCTGGCTGGGATGTGGACACGATGGTGGGAGCAGGAGCAGCCATCTTGGGCCATGAAATAGGAACTGCAGGTTGAGGATGGCTGAGTCTAGAGAGATGGAGGGAACCTGGATCCCGAACACTGCAGAGCCCCCATCAGCCCTTGACTGTATGCTCAGACTCTTACATGAGAGAAAGAAACCTTAATCTTGCTTAAGCCACTGTTACCTGGGTCTTTGTTGTTGCAGCCTAACTGTATTTCTGCTATGTATTTTTAGTCTCTTGCTTTTCATTGAGTCTTTATCTTTTGGAGTAACACGATCAAGGATCCACCACTCTTCTCAAAATGTTCCTGCTTTTCAGAGGCTCAGTCACTTGCTACCCTCTCTGTCTACATCCTCATTTCCCAGCCCCGCCTAAGCCCACCCTCTTCAGGTTTGACTTCCCACCGTCCCACGGAAGCTGATTTGGCAGAGGTCCCCCTTGTCCTCCTCGCTGGGGAAGCCCCCAGAGTTCCTCGGGTCCCCATCCTGCCTCGGCACTCTGCAGCGTCTGAAACTGGTAGGGTTTTGAAATTTGGTTTCCAGACCACTCTTCTATTTCAGCTCTTTCCCTTTCTTTCTGGAAACTGTTTCACCGTCTATTGCCTCCTCTTCCTCCAATGCCCCTTTGATAGTCTTGGGGTTTCACCCTCAGCCAACATTTGGGGTAGTAACGTGGAGGGGGTTGGAGTTACCAAAATGAAAGAATGGGGTGAGAGCTTGCAGGGACAGCTTGTCTAATTCACATTGCTGTCCCTGGTGGCTTTGGAAAGAACCAGAAGTTCTGCTGCATCTTGGTTTCCTAGACAGCACAGGCCCCGGCCTCATTCTCCTCCCTTTCTACAGCCATGATGCACTCTGATATGGGGGGCACAGGACCACCCAGAATGAACTTTACACCCCCCACCCCCCGGCATCTTTGGATGGCGATGTGACCATGTTTTGGGCAACAGGATGTGAGCAGAAGGGGGTGTGGGCTTCCAGGCCACAGTGTTAAAGGGAAGGAGGGGGCTTCACGGTCAAGGACCCACCACTGGATCGCGGTGGGTGTCAGCTCAGACCCACACCCACTCTCCCCGCCCTCTTCCCGCTGGCTGGAATGTGGCCAAGCACAACACAGCAGGGACAGACGATCAGCAAGATGGAGGGAGCCGAGTCCGCGAAACCGAGGTGGTTCCGTACCAGCCCTGGGCTGCTTCTGCCTAGACCGCTAGGCGAGAAAGCAAGTTCTAGCTTGTTTAAGCCATCTTAAGTCTTTGTCATGATTATACAAGCCCGAAGTACGTTTTTGTTGAATGCATCATACATTCTTTCGCAGGGTAGATAGAAGAGAGTGAAGAGAGAAGTGTAGACCTGGTGGTTTAGGTGAGCAGCAGTGAGCCCGGCCTCCCTCGGGTTTGGGGCGAGGGGCCACCCCACCTTCTCCAACAGTGAGCACATCACCCAGGGCTCCCTCCCAAGGGCCCTTTCAAAGCCTCAGTAGAGGCCCTGGCCAAATGTTTCTAACAACTTTATGTTCTGTTCCTTCCAGAGGCTCTCAGGTTCTATGACTCCTGGACTGCATAAAACCCAACTCCCCTCCTGGATCCACAGTGTCTGTGTCCCCGTTAGACTGTGAGCTTCTCCAGGACAGACGGCGAGGCTTGTTCCCAGTGTGGCACTGCTGCCTGGCACGCTGCGGATGCCCCACACCTGTTTGCCGCATTGAGTCTAAGGAGGCTGGAGGAGGACCCGCGTGGAACTTGGGAGGACAGCGGGGAAATGGAAGAGAAAATAAGGGAGCTCAGAAACAGGCAAAGAAAATGTGTTTCAGGGAAACGTCTTTTCCAAGGCGAATGGGCTGGCTGCTACACTCTCAGAGGGTTTCCGCTTCCATCACGAGTCCCTGGGAATCTGACAAAGCCTGGGACCCCGAAGAAGGGGGCAGGTGGTCTGGAGCCCGGGGGGGTGGGCGCTGGAGGGGACTCTGGGCCGGTCCTCGGGCCGGAGAGGGCGGTGGGGTGAGAGGGCAGGGGAGGCGGCGCGAGGGTGGGAACGGCGGCCGGCCGGGGCAGGGAGTCTTGGCACTCTGCTTTATTTACTGGCTGAAACCCCTCCAAGGGCTCACAGAGACAGGCTGAAAACAGGAAGTCCTGAATGAGCTGTGATCCAAGATGACCCATGTGCTGCCCAGGAGCTGCGACGGGGCCCCGTGAATGCGCTGACCCCAAGACTCAGACCCACACCCACCCGTCTCCCTCGTCCTGTTCCCTGCTCTTCGGTGGCCTCCTCTCCCCTCTCCTCTCCCTCCTTCCTCCCCTCTCTCTCTCACTCCTCCTCCTCTC
Organism: Varecia variegata; assembly: GCA_028533085.1. NCBI lineage: Eukaryota > Metazoa > Chordata > Mammalia > Primates > Lemuridae > Varecia > Varecia variegata. The sequence goes on from JAQIFY010006226.1 coordinate 3,145, forward strand.
TCTTATCCTTTTCCTCTTGGTTTTAATGCCATCTGCCTCCCTCTTGTGTCTCTTCCTCCATTTTTCCCCGGTTGCTTCTTTCTTCTCTTGTCTGTCTCACCTCTCCCTCTCATCTCCTTCTCGCCCTCTCTCCTTCGGTTCCCCGGACCCTTTCTCCTCCTGCTTCCTTTTCTTCTGCATCCTTCCCCCTCTGCCTCTCCTTCCCCTCACAGTGTCCCCACTCGGCTTCTCACCCTCTCTCCCTCCTGCGTCCTGAGCCACTGTGCCTTACCCGTGTGCTCCTGCACACCTGCGCTCTGCCCTGAGCCCGAGCAGGGAGGGCGAGTGGAAACAGAGGCAGAGAAACCCGACAGAGTGGTCCGGATACAGTTCAGAATCTTCCGAATGGGATGGTCAGAGGCCTCCTATTCCCAATTCCACCCTGGGGTGGGAACGCCAGCTACATCCTCGGTAGACCGTGCACTATTTGCTTGAATATCTCCGGTAACAGGGAGCTCACTACTGGGCAAGGCAGCTCACTTTTCTTTAGGGAGTCTCCAACTTGTTCTACTGTATATCACACCGAGAATGAATGAGTGGTCCCAGTTATCCCACGGGGTAAATCTTAGCCCGCTGCCTTGTGTCTTCTCTCCATCCACTTGAAGAGAGCCACACAGGTGTGCATAAGTCACTCTCTCCTTAACCCACTCCTAATACGAGCGGGTTCTAGCCCTTTAGTATCTTGAAATGCTCTCATTTGACAATCTCTTAAACTATGCGGTGCCCAGAATGATACAACATACTTTAGATGTGGTTTTACCAGCAGAAATAAGAAAAGACTTGTCCCCTCCGTCTATCCAGAATACATCCAGCTTATTCCTGCCTCAGGGCCTTTGCACTTGCTGTTCCTTGCCCACATGGCTCATGGCGCACACCCTCACTTCATCCAGACCTCTCCTCCAGCATCAAGGATCCACCTCTCCTTCTCAGAGCTGTCTTCCTGACCACTGCATGTGAGGTCACCCCTCCCACCCAGCTGTCCTCACCCATGTCACCCGGCTTTATTTTTCCCCATAGCACCTCCACCGCCATCCACACCACTATCTCTTTGGTTGCTGTCTTCCTTCCCTGCCATTCCAAGAATGTAAGCGCTGCAAGGGTATGGCTGTATTTTAAGCACCTATAACAGTACTCAGGGAAGAACAGGTGCTCAATAAATTTGTTCAATGATTCAATAAAATATACCTATGTATTTACAGATATGTATCGAGTGCCATTATATCCAGATAATTACTGAGTGTTTCTTCCAGATACTGGAGGCTGGGGATACAGCAGGGAACATGATATTTATGATTCTTATCCAAATGGCGTTTTGAGCCTATTAATTATCTTGCTTCTATTACTGCAGCTTAGTATGTTAGCTTTTCCAAGGTCCATATGGAGCTCGTCCAGGTTGTTTTTAAACACAAGACCCTGATAATCCACAGCTCCCAGAGGAGGACAGTACATGGTCAACTCTCATGTTTTCGTCTGTCCTCCTGCCTTCCAACATAGGTCCTGTCATCTGACCTGTTGACGACCCCTCTCAGCTCTGTGTCACTCATGATTTTGGAAGGCTCGTCCTGTGTCTGGTTCCAGCTGTTTGACCTTACTACGTTACTGCTCTGAGCTTCAGTTTCCTTATCTGTTAAATGTGATAACAACAATTCCTTGAGGATTGTTATGATTTTTAAAAGAAATCATAATGAATGTCAAAGGACCGGCCTAGTGTAGAGTCTAGCTCCTGCTAGGTATTCAGCAAAAGTCGGTTTTCTTCAGTCGGATAATTGTTGAGATTCTTTGCTGACATTGAGCTCTCCATCAACACTTTTTTTTCACACAATTATTCATCCAGCTACAAATCTATCTCCTCTATAATCCTTCAACTTCCATATCTCTTCTGTGGTCTGTGGAATATCACAAGGCTTAGTCAGCTCATTGCAGAGGTTCTGGAACATATTAGATGTTTTAAAAATATTTATGGGCTAAACAAATGACTGGGCCAAATGGCCATTCATCTGAAGATTAGACGATGATTAGATTCACTCATTCATTCATTCACCTATCCATTCTATAATTATTGAGGTTTTGCTAGGTGCCAGACACTGGGTCACATGTTGGGGACCCAAAATGAGTTTTTAAAGTATTTATATTTTTATGCTACTTGTTCTAGGAAGGATTTATGGTAGATTTCAAAGGCACATAATGTACAACATGATACTTAAAGTTGGGCATGACAATTTTACTTATTAAAATCCATCCTAAAGATATAGTGGCAGAAATATGAAATGGCATGTACACAAGGCTATTGATTGCATAGCTATTTGTAAAAGAAATTTTCCTGCCCATTCTCAGGCTATATATTCTACACACTCAGAGGTTTACAGCTTTAGTCATAAACCCTGGAGGACAAGATGAAGTCAGAGATCCTACAGAAGGGGCCAGGTGGCCTGGAGCTGTGGATGAAGCTGCAAGGATGGTGGGTTGGTCCTCTGGCCAGAAAGGGCATTTGGGACAAGAAGGCATGCCGGGCCATGCAGGTCAGGCTGCCACCAGGGCGGTGCACTGACTGCCGGTCTGCACGTCTGTCAGCAGGGGACAGGCTGCATCCATGGTGGTCCATGCACACAGTGGAATACTCTGCAGCCATGAGAAGGGAATGAGGAGGGTCTCTGTCCACTACTGCAGGGTGATGTACATACTGCTCTGGAGTGAAAGAAGCAAAGTGGAGAATAGTGAGCCTAACATGCAATCGTTCATTAAGAAATTTTGGGGGGGAATGTATGTATTTGCTTATAAAATGTAATGAAGGGATAAAACAAAAACAAAGGAGAATGGTTATCTACAGCAAGGAGAGAAGAGGGAGGAGACAGGGATGGAAGTTAGATCTCTCTGTATGTACCCTGCTTTTATAACTGTGACTTTGGAACCATGCAAAAGTGGTTATATAACAAAACAAATCAAGTTGAGAAAAAAATTTCCTGAAAATAGAAAACAGAATAGAGTGACTCAGTCTAACGATGTATCAAGCTGGTGGCTTAAACATACAGAGCAGAATGATTGCAAGTGACTTGGTGGCAGAATGCTGAGCCAGTGAATCTCTGTGCTATTCCAGTTGCTTAGATGAATTAATTTTTACTGTTGCCTACAACTCATGGTATCATAATATACTTACTTGACTATCCTTCCCACTAGAATTTACATTCTTAACAGCCTGATCAATAATTGGCACATGGTAGATGTTCTATAAATATTTATTTAACCATATTAAAAAACCCCAACACAACAGTAACTATACATCCCTAGTGGAAAATAGCCAAAGAATTTTTAAAAACTACTAGGAAATATAAAATTCTATTCAGTTTGTTAGTAATAATAATGGCTTTGCTATTTTAAAACCATTATACTAGCAATAATGTTATTGTTATTAGGACCCGAGATTTTTACGTATAAAAGAGACACGATTTTAAATCAAAGAAATTAAGTAAAAACTTAGTAATCTAAAATTTACATTCGAGATATCAGTATGAATTTATGATGTATTTTTCTCTTAAAAATGTATATGTATTTTCCCCCATGTCCCCCATGTCCCCCATGTCCACCAAAAAAGGCAATGACCAACAAAACAGCAATGGACATATTTAGCACTCAGATTGTGGTCTCTAAAAGCCATTATTTTACTGAAAGGCTACCAGGGCTCCTCGGGGGAAGGACTGATTCCAGGTTTGGGGCAGGAAATGCAGAAGACGAGCTTAGAACATCTCATCATGCTAGAAAGAGAAAAGCCATCACGTCAAGAGGACACACAAATCAACCTGAAAGGTTCCCATTAGGCCGAGATGGGGTAATTTGAGTATCAGAAAGAATAACGATTTCGATGGATTGAAATATATCAAATTGTTAATAATCAGTGACAAAATGCCATTGGTCATCTTTGGGGGAGGCTAAGACACATTACTCTGAAAAATGAGTAAATAAACAGATGAAGAAATGTTCTTTTTTGATGAATTCCAGCTGATAAATGCAGGAGTAAGAGAATTAGTATATTATCCTTCTGCAACCTCTAATGCGGTAACAGACTGAGGCAACGGTGATCAATGCCAAAGCCACCGAGGACAGGCTGATGGGGAACTCGATAATGTGCGGATCAGGCAGACGACACTTGAACTCGCAGATCAGTCTTAACATCTCTAGAGAGAGACCAGCAAACATGACTGCGGCTTCAGATACCGTGGGAGAGACGCACACACCCCCACCTGAGGGAAGTATTCTTGCCAAAACCCACAACCTGAATCCGATGAAATCTCTGCATCTAACTTCTAGTTTACAGGAAATGCAGGTGCTAAAAGAACAACATGGAGCTGAATTTAGAGCGCAGGAAATTCTAAAAGAAAATGACCTCCCCTCACTAAATAAATGACAAGGGGGAAAAAAAAAAAAACCAGAGGGAAGGGAACTATTACAGATCAAAAGAGACTTATGCCACACTAACCATGTGAATATGGAGGCCTTGTCTGCATACAATGAGAACAAATCAATTAACAGGGGGTTATTGAACACTGAACATATATATATATTAGGTGATATTAAAGAATTATTAAGTTTTTAGGTGTAATAATGATATTTGGCTTACGTTAAAGAAAAAAGAAGATTTTATGTGTTAGAATCACATACCGAAATGTTTGTGGGGAGAAATGATGTGATAGTTGGGATTTGCTTTAAAATATTCCAGTGATCACAGAGACAGGGAGTCGAGGAGCGGTTGCAAGGACGGAGGGGACAGGGCTTGGGCAGTGACTGCTAGTGGGTACGGGGTGATGAAAATGTCTCCGAATTATATGGGGTGATGGTTCCATCTTGTATATATACTAAAAAAACCCCACCGAATTATGCACTTTAGAAGGGTGAATTTTATAGTATGGGAATCAGATCTCATATTTAAAAAAAATGAAAGAAGTATCCAGTGGTGTTGAGAGGAAGTGCAGAGGTGTGTGTGAAACAAAATTGGTTGAAGTTGAGCAACTGGCACAGGGGGTTCCAGTTCACCATTTGCTCTTGTTTGGTGTATATTTGAAAATTTCCATAATAAAAGGTTAAAAACAAGCAGGACCAAAAGAGAAAGACAAATAAGGGTGAGGACATAAAATTGTACTTAGAATGAGGTTAAAAGTGCATATGGTAATGTCTGGCCAGGGGCGTGACTATTGAAGAAAAGGAAACTTTGGTCAGTAACAGGATTCAGTCTCCCTAAGAGGAAAAGAAACTTGGTGCCTAGGAGAATTACGACCATTCTTGTCATAAAACTGTATGGCTTTCTCCCGAGCTCCTCCTACAGAGGACACTGTGACATGGAACAAATGGCAGCCTCAGCAGTGCTCTCTGACCCCTGGATACTTGTTACAATACCCCTTAGTGTAGGCTCCTGTCTTAGCCTGCTTGGGCTGCCATCGACCGGGTGGCTGAAACAATGGACATTTATGTCTCACAGTTCTGGAGGTTGGGGAGTCAGGGTGCTGGCATGGTCGGGCTCTGGGCAGGGCTCTCTCCCTGGCTGGCAGGTGGCTTCCTTCTTGCTGTGTCCTCATGTGGCAAAGAGAGAGTGTGAGCAAGCTCTCTGGTGTCCCTTCTTATAAGGACACACATCGCATGATGAGGACCCCCCCATCGTGACCTCATCTAACCCTAATTACCTCCCATAAACCCCATCTCCAAATACTGTCACATTGGAGTTAGGGCTTTAACATACGAATTTTGAGGGGATACAATTCAGTCTATAGCATCTCCTGTCCTCTCCTTAGAGCATGATTCAAAGAAAGCAGTTTGCAGACGGCCAGTAAAATGCAATCCAGTGATCACTGTGATCCATTTTTTATAAAGCTTATTTTTTATTTGAAAAAATAATATACATATGTGGCAAAAAAGGTCAAAGACATAAAAAGGAAATCTGGGGAAAAATATATCTCTGTCTTATTCTAAACCCCAAGCCTCCCGATGATAAGATTTCTTTGTTCTTTTCTGGAACTATCCTCTGAATACAATAACGTCGGGGGAGTGTGCTGTGACAGAGACTGTCATGGCCGAGACCTGGTGGACTCGCACATGTTGATAGAAGGTCAGGATGCTGGAGATTAGGGAAGAGTTTTGAAATGACGATTTCTTTGGAAAAAGTTGTGCCAGCCTAATCTGCACTGCTGAGGTGGCCGGTATGAGGTTCTGTGGGGCATCCAGAGAGCTGAGGCTCAGTGGACTCGGGCGATGCCTCCCACGACACCTGCAGGTGTGCATTGCAGCCTTTGGGGCTGGTCTGCAGCCCAGAGTTTGTCCCAGGCTTAGAGTGCAAGTACTTCCTGTGGACCGCAGTGGGCTGTGTGGGAGAAAGGCCAGCTTTGAGCCACTTAAAATCTTACACAGGGCAGCAGCAGCTGAAGGAGCAACATTGCCACCTCCACTGCCACCACTCGGGTCCATGCCAGCATCATCCCTCCCTGGACCACTGCAATCATCTCTCTTTACCACGCCTCTTGCCCAGGCCTCATGTCAGATTGATGTCCTCAGCATCTCTGGAGGTGGGCCAAGCCATCAGCGTTGGCTGAAGCTCCACAGGCAGATGTGTGCAGCCAGGCTGAGAAGCACAATTCCACACAACCTGGTCTGACCTTCTCTTTTTGGCACTCAGCCAAACATGTCCCTGCCTCAGTGCCTTTGCACTTGCTATTCCCTCTGCTTGGAACAATTTTCCTGAATACTATCCAATGGCTGCTTTCTTCAGATTTCAGCCCAGATGATCCCTAAGCAGAGGCTTTTCCAGCAGCCTGATGTACTGTAGTGAGTTGGTTTATTATTATTATTACTTTTTCCCACATTCGACTATCTGAAACTACTTGTCTGTTAAGCTGTTTGCTGTCTTTATCCTCTACTAAAATGTAAGCCCACAACAACAGGAACCTCCATGTCTTGCTAGGGAGGCAATACAACAGAGTGCTTAAGAATGCAAGTTCAAGTCCCAGCTCCATCACTTACTTGCTGTATGGCCTTGGGGAAGTTACTTAATCTTTCTGTGTCTCACTTTCCTCATTGGCAAAACGTGGGTAATTTGAACATTGTATTGTTGTTGAGCCTTCAATGAGATACTACATGGAAATGGTCTAAAAGATCATTTGGCTCATCACAAGCATTCAATAAATGTTATAACTATCACTGTTATTCCTTCTTATGCCCCTAACACCCAGCATAGGGCTTGGCGCACAGTAGGTCCTCAAGAAATATTTGCTGAAAGAATGAATGAAGGGGCCAGTAGCAGGAAT
>JAQIFY010006227.1:0-10465 GCA_028533085.1 Varecia variegata
TTCTCACTTAGCAGATCCTCTGACCTATCGAATAAACTGTTTTCTGGTTGCTGATAAGACCCAAGGAGTTAACATATTTGCTTTGTGCTCTTGTCACATTTAACTTCCTCTTACCTTGTTGAACAATTTTTCTCACCAATGGTATCCTAACTCCTCTGACGAAGTCCTTGAAGGGGAAGCATCTGGAGGAAACAGAGCAGCTAACTTAAGGCAGTTGACTCTGCCACACAACTTCACTAAGATCGAAAGGATCCTTTGATACTTTACATTATTCAGATGTAACCCTAGGCTCTTGGTCAAATTCTTTTTTAAAAAATGTTTTCAAAAGTGGATAGGATAGTATTAACTTAGAATCTAAAAGCGAGTAAGATATAGATTCTCCTAAAATGTTAACTGTTCTTAAGTAAAACTGTTCTTAAGTAAAACTGTTCATAGGGGTTCAGAGATGCAGCAGAGAAACATTTATACTTTCAGGGAATTTAAACTTCTCAACCTTTAAGGTTTTCTTATCTTTAATTAAACATACCGTGAAGTGAGGACCCAGTCTGTAACAGAGTCTGCACGTGTTCAAGTTTGCATTACATTAGTTCCTAAATCTATTTTATTGTAAATGTCCTCCCCTTTCTCTGATACAAAGTAGATGTGTTTCACTGCCTGACACTTGGCGTTTCTGAAGCTCCTTCGGTATATAAATATCTATCTGCTCCAGGAACGTGTGCCCGTGTTTGACTATTTCCTAGAAACATGGTCTCCACTGAGCAGTGTGTTCAAGCTATTGCTCTACTGTGGAAGATTCCCGGTCGCCGCGTGAAAGGCAGGAGCGCGTCTCGAGTCACGGGAAGGTCACTGGCATTTGTGCCCGTGGATCCTGGGAGTGTGTACGCGTCTTAATGTATTTGCAGCCAACTTAAATAACATCCTTATCATAATTAAAAATCAAAACTACCATTAGAGGTTAGATCAGAGGGTTTTCTTTCCTGACTTGGTTGAAAATACCAAGCCACAAATGCTTCCTCTACACACCCGGTCTACTCCTTTTGTCGAGGAACTCTAATTACCAGCGCACATTAGTTACCTCCCCCCACCCCCCATTAAGTGCTGTTTGTGTAGACGCTTTCCGAAAAACCCAAAAGGATCTAATTATGCTGAAAATTTAAATCCACCGTATTTTTGGTGTCTTCTATGCATTTGGCACAGAGTTGGCTACGATTGCTGATGTAAATCAAATCTAATCTTTTTTTTCATTTTATTCTAATTTTTGTACTAAAATGAAATTCATATGTACCTGAGGAATTACAAACGTTATCTTTTAAACAGTACTACGGTACACCCAATTCTATAGTGATGTTCAGCAACATATAGTTACTGATTTGCTGTTCTTCATATTTGTGACAACTGTAATATATCCTACATTCTCTGCGCTTGCCACTCAGTAAAGCACTGGCCAAATGGTCGGAGAGAGAAAACTGGCCTAGTAGACACATTTCCTGAGTAATACAAGGGGTAGAGGATAAAATAAGCTCGTGTGTTATGTTTCGTACACTTGGGTAAATGATCAGGGAGCATCAAACCTAATGTCTATCCTGTGTTTGCTAATGTTCTTATTGTAGGTAAAATTCTGGTATGAAAGAACAGGATCCTAAAAGCTAAAAATGACTGGAAACTCTGAATTCAGAGGTTTTTGCAAATCCAGGAATAATTGAACATGGCTGTATATATACTAAAACACCTACACACTCATTTACCTCCTGTGGCTTTAGGACTTGACGTATAAGAAACATAAGAAGAAAATGAGTTACCACCGAGATTTACATAGGTGTGAAAGAAAACCAAGTGATGCTCAGTAAGTGGACTATTAAAAAACAAATTACCCATTGATTGTGATAATTTCCTAGAATTTTGTGAAGGATAGGCTAATAGACTACGGAGAAGTATAAAGCAAAAATAAAAAAAGAATATTGAGATTTCTTATAACTAATAGTATTTCTATATGTTTCCAGGCTCTTAAAAAACTCATTCTTAGTGTATTTCCTCTATACTTCTGATTTACTTATGACAATGATAATGATAAAAATAATAACAGTAAACATTTTTGGACATGAAATACGTGTCAGACATGAACTTTTCATGTATTATTGATAAAACTATAAAAGTACCCTGAAGATTATAGATAAATGGTAAAACAGGAAATAAAACAATTTTTGAGTTTTGTCTTTTGAATGTTAGAATACACTTACCATGATTTTTAGCAAAATGTAAATTCCTATCCCATTTATATTTGTCGTAAGACTATGCATTTTGTTACTCATGTTTCAACAGTCCAAGCACATACTGGTTGCTGTCTACATTTTTTAAGATAATGACAAGAACAGGATTTTCTGAAATGAAGTCTGTTTCTCATCCATTGACCCCCACCCCCAAGGAATGATTACGCTCCGCAGCAACGCAGCTCTGTGAAAAAGAACAAGAGCTTTGCAGCTGGACAACCTGGTTTTTGTACTTGTTCTTCCACTTACACGTTGTGTGATTCTGGGTAATTTACTTAACGTTTCTGAAACTCAGTCTCCTCATCTGTTACGTGAGGATACTATTTCTTTTTATGGAGTTGTTGTGGGAACTAACTAATACAATGCACATTTATGCTCGGACTGGAGTCAGTGCCCGGCAAGTGGGAGCCAAAACCATTGGAGACTGACTGGTCAGGGACTGGTCTCCACAGTTTTACCCTCAGATAAAACTCGCTCTAAAGTGTCCCTTATAATGAATTGCATTCTCCCCCTATTTTCTTGATCCACTTTTAGTTCTTGTATTTCTACTTTTTTTTTAATTTCACAAACAAAAGAATGCATTTGCATAAAACATTCAAAGAGTGTTAAACGTAGTGAAAATCTTGAAAATCATCCATAATTTCACGTTGACTCTACCACGCCACTTCACTGCACCTCAAAAACTCAGGAGTTTGGTGAACATTTTTGACAGACATTTTTCCTCTGAGTCATCACACATACGCACATATCCTAAATTTGGTGTTTCATTATGAACAAACTCATACGGATTTTTTTTGTGACTTGCATTTCTTGTCTTAAAGATGCTATGTGAGGCCATGTATATTTAAATATGTTATGTTTTTTAACAATAAACTATTTTAGAATAGTTTTGAATTTACAAAAAGTAGCAAGGATAGTGCAGAAAAGTCCTTTATACTTTTCATCCAGCTTTCCCATTGTTAATGTCTTACAATACTGTGGTACATTTGTCACAGCTAATAAAGCAATATTCATATTATTATTAAACTCAAAATCGTACTTTATTTGAATTTCCTTATTTTTTTTACAATTCTATTTATTTATTTATTTTGAGATAGGGTCTTGCTCTGTCCTCTGGGTCTAGAGCGCAGTTCCCTGGCATTAGAGTGCTGTGGCATCATCATAGCTCACTGCAGCCTCAAATTCCTGGGCTCCAGTGATCCTCCTTCCTCAGCCTCCCGAGCAGCTAGGACTACAGGTGTGCACCACAGTGCCCGGCTAATTTTTCTATTTTCAGTAGAGACAGCATCTTGCTGTTGCTCGGCTGGTCTCGAGCTCCTGGCCTCAAGCGATCCTCCCACCTTGGCCTCCCAGAATGCTAGGATTACAGGTGTGAGCCACTGCACCAGGCTGAATTTTTTTAATTGGTAACTAATATCCTCTTTCTGCTCCAGGATCCCAACCAGAATACAATGGGACATTTAGTCCCCATATGTCCATACTCTCCTCTAGGTTGTGACACTCTCAGATTTTACATGTTTGTTGATGACCTTGCCAGTGTGAGAATTACTGTTTAGATAAATTTTTTAATGCACTTCTATGTGTCTTGTTTGTATGTTTGTTTTGATGTTTTTCTCATAGTGAAATAGAGGTTAGGGATTTTTTGGAAGAATATCACAGGACTGAAATACCATTCTCATTAAATCAAGGGTACGTGTTACGAACACAGGCTGTCACTGATGATGTTAACCTTGATGACCTAATTTGGCAGGTTTTTCAACTGTAAAGTTACTCTTTTTCCTACTGTATGTGGTAAGGAAGTCAGTGTACAGCCCACATGTATGGGATGGGGGGTTGTGCCACCCCTCCTTAAGAAGATGTATTTTTAAATGCCTGTGCGTATCCCATAGTATCAATGAATTATAATTTATTCAACTTTTCCCATAGTTACCCAGTCTTTCAGTGTTAAAAGCAACACTGAAACAGGCACCCTGGTACATAGCATCCTTGTGTGTGTGTGAGTATTTGTGGGATGACATTGTAGTTTCATAAGGGTAGAGGAGAGGGGAAAAAGAGATCTGCACATTCTCCGTCTTGATAAATGATGCCCAGTAACAGGTCTCAAAAAAAATTTTAACAATATACATTCCTTTAAAAGTTCATAAGTGTATTTTTGGGTCCTGCAAAAAAAGGACTTTTTACTTACCCACAAGATAAAACCAAAAATTCCCTTAGATTTTATATATTTTTTTCTAATTTAAATATGGGCTATTTTTATTTCCTTTATCAGAATTTTGTCTATTTTCAATTCTTTTCTTTTTTAAAAAATTTATTTCAGAATATGATGGGGCTACAAGCATTTTGGTTGCCTAAATAGCTTTTGTACCATTTGAGTCAAAGTGTGCCCATCCTCCAGATAGTGTGCATTGTACCCATTAAGTGTGAATTTACCCATCCTCTCCTCCTCCTGCTTGATTTCTGATGAATGTTATTTCCTTATGTGCACATAAGTGTTGATCAGTTAGTACCAATTTAATGGTGAGTACATGTGGTGTTTGTTTTTTCATTCTTATGATACTTCACTTAGAAGAATGGTCTCCAGTTCCATTCAGGTTAATACAAGAGGTATTGGTTCAGAATTTTTTTATGGCTGAGTAGTATTCCATGGAATACATATACCATATTTTATTAATCCACTCATATATTGATTGACACTTGTGTAGTTTCCACATCTTTGCAGTTGTGAATTGTGCAGCTATAAATATTCAAATGCAGATGTCTTTGTTAACAGCAACAACAGAAATAAATAAATGGGACCTGATTAAATTAAAAGGCTTCTGCCCAGCCGAAGAAGCAATCATTAGAGCAAATAGACAGCCTGCAGAATGGGAGAAAATATTTGCATGCTATACATCCAATAAAAGACATAACTAGAATCTATAAATAACTCAAGCAAATCAGCAGGAAAAAATCAAACCACCCCTTTAAAAAGTGGGCAAAAGACACAAACAGAAGCTTTCCAAAAGAAGATAGACTAGTGGCCAATAAACATACAAAAAAATGCTCAGCATCTCTAATCATCAGGGAAATGCAAATCAAAACCACAGTGAGATATCACTTAATTCCAGTGAGAATGGGTTTTATCAAAAAGTCCCAAAACAACAAATATCGGTGTGGATGTGGAAAGATAGGGACACTCTTACACTGCTGGTGGGACTGCAAACTAGTACAATCTCTGCGAAAAGCAATATGGAGATACCTCAAAGTACTGAAAGTAGAACTACCATGTGATCTGTCAATCCAGTACTGGGCATTTACCCAAATGATTTTATATAATATTTTAAAATTTTATTTTCATCTATTTTTGATAATTTTATTTTGTGTGGGTGATATGAGGGAGAAACCTAACGTTATTATTTTTAGTAAACTCTACTTAATGAATATTTTATCTTTTCCCACTGATTGAAAATACCACCTTCAGCATAAAATTGCTTCACATTTGTAAACATTTATACAAATGATCTATATCTGTGCCAGGATCATGCTATTTTAATTACTAAAGTTTGTGGCATGTTTTGATAGATATCCGGTAAAACAAGTTCTTTTATTATTTTTAATAATCCTTTATTCTTATTTAATTACGTTGCTTATTACAGATGAGCAGAATAAGGTTGTAAAGTTCTGTAAATAGTTGGAATGTTGATTGAGATTTCATTAAATTCAAACATTAATTTTGGGAAAATTAGCCACTTAATATCAAATCATTCAATTCAGGAATATAAATGTTCTCCATTCATATCTTCATTTATCTTCTTGTTAAAAATTAATTTTCCATGCCTATATCCTGCATAGTTTTGACAGTTTTGCTCTAGTGTGTATATAGTTTTTATTGTGTTTATCTGGCTAACTTACCGAGCTGTCTTATTAACTCCATTTTTTAAGTTTATTCTCTTAAAAATTTTAAGATAATTATATCTTCTGAAACTAATGTCAGTTTTGTCTGATCCTTTAAAATAACCATTTTCTTTCTTTTCCTTTTCTTATTGAATCTTGGTGCAATGTTGTATAGCAGTGGGAGTATCTTCTGTTTTCTTTTAACCGTGATATTTTACATTATTGTGCCATTTGCTATAGGTTTTCTCCAGATGCCCTTTGTCAATCTAAGGAAGTTTTCTTCTTATGCATTATTATTTTGGAATCAGGAATGACTATTACAGTTATCAAACTTTTTTGGTCTGCTTTCCAATTATGATTTTCAAAAACATTCTAGTATAGTGATTACTATCTACTATTGAACCTTCTTTTTATTTCTGTGATTAAACTTTACCTGGATGAGATATATTAGTCTCATGATACACTGCTAAATTCCCTTTAATAATGTTTTATTTAACATTTTAGTGGTAATGTAAATAATTTGAATGAATATATTCACCATTAATGGTTTTGCTAGACACTTAGAAGACTTTCTGTGTTTTTCTATGTGTGGATTTAGCTTATATAGGTACTACCTATATTTAATGTATTATAAGAAATTTTCTGAAAGGCATCTGTAATTGATGGTTATTTAGAACCAAGTATTTGTTTTGACCTTTTCATTTCTTTTACATGTACTAGTCTCTTCATCCTTTTCTTAACAAAATTTTAGGAATATATAGTTTTTAAAAAAGTATTCCAAATTTTTAAACATATGCATATAAACTTTATACATAGTATTATCTTATTTTAAAACATCCTAAGGTATTGCTTTCATCTCCTCTCTAGGCTTTAAATTATGCAGCAACTAACCTGTATCCTTCCTTCTTTCCATCAAATTATAAACAAAGAATTATCCGATCATGCACGTTGTTGACATTGCCTGCTTAATCGAACCACCTACATAGTGACAGTTTCACCTGCTGCGGGTTTGAACATATTCTTTTCTCTTGAGTTTTATCATTTTTTTGATATTCTTCAATTTTATTTTTCATACTCTTACAGCTCTGGAATAGATTGTTAGTGGGTTCTGGGATCCCTTTAGAAAACAATGCATTATCTCCACATGATGCTGTTCCTTTTCATGGCAATTCCCTCAGCACTTAGTTCCCATCATTTGTTGCCCACATTGGCGATATTTCTTCTGTTGTTTGTCATGTATCAACTCAACTAGCCTTTAAGCTGCCTGACAGCAGGCCCCATAGTCCATTCCTACAGAATCTCACCATAGGACCACATCTTGACTGTGGGCAAGAGGAGTTAACTAAACATTGTTCACGTATTTCATGACACTGACCCGACAAATACTTTATGGAGTCCCTCTCCCAGGCCAGGCATAGCTTTGAGAAGTGGGGAAAAAGAATGGAATAAGGCACAGGAGGTCCCTGTCCTCATAGGATTATATTCAAATGCTTCATTAAATAGCATTCTATTCTATCTCAATTTGAGTTGACTTTATTTAATGTGTTTAGACTGAAACCTGTTGTGCACCTATGCTATGCTTGTTAATATGTCGGGGTTTCTGTGGGAAGGAAGTGATAAAGACAGGAAAACATAGGCACAGGCCCTAACGGTATTGGCGGTTTCATGAAGCATTTGTGCTACACCGCAGTGCAGGCAAAACTGAAGAAAGACTAAGAGGTTAATGCTTTGTAGGGAAAGGAGTGACATTTTCATGGAAGAAGTGATCTCTGAGTTATCCTTGAGATAGAAACAATTTGGGTGGGTAGAATTGGGGGGCTGAATCCAGAGAGTAAGGAAATTGAAAAGACTGCACTCAGCTCAGGGGGTCCCCTTCATCTCAGAGCGGCTACGAAACCCCTTTTCCTTCCTTATGTAAAATAGGGTGTTGATCTCAAGGGACAGGCAGTTCCAAAGATTGCCAAGGCCAAGAACTTAACTGTACCTGTCCCAGTTCTGCCAGATCTACATACAGCTTTATGTGTGGAGCTCTGGTCATACAAACAGTCTCTGGAGGATTTATTTTTAATTTACTATCTTAAATTTTTTTCTTTTATTGAGGATATTTTATTAATGTCATAATTAAGTTCTCATTCATATTCTTGCTGAATTTTCTTCCAAGTACGCTGCTTTCTAGGGTCCCATTCAACACCATGAGCTTCTCTTACTCTGACTTTTGTTTGAAAATAGGTTCACGAAGCCATTAAAGTCAAAACCTAGCAAGGAATTTCTCTTTCTTTATAAAAGGTTGCTTGAGCCCCTTGTAAGACTAATGAGCAAATAAAGTTCTGGATCTGAGTTGTTTTAAGAGAGCTTAGAGGCATTTTTTTGGCTAATGTTCAAGGTTCTTTTAAAATATTTTACCATAAAGTCTCCCGACTCCTGCTCCCTGTGGAACTGAAACGGCATGTTGGGAAAATATGTATTTTCATTTAAAATAAAAAGTGGGCACACGGCGAAAAGATTTTGTCCCGAGAAGCTTGAATTACAAGCTTACAGCTCAAACTTCTTTTGAAGTTTTTTAATTCCTTTTCTCATAAAGAACACAGCACCAAGCTACATAAACATCCATAATGTGGAAATATAGCTGGTTCAGACATCAATAGCTTTTACTGTGGAACATTTTAGAAAACAAGTAGTATTTGAGTATATACTATTATTTGTACTGAGGCTAAGTCTTCATAATTTTTAAAACTTATGTAATGTAAATTAAAAAAATAGCAATAAAATGAAACAATAAAGATGGTACATTTTAAATTATTTGGGGGCCAATTGCTCAGTTTCAGAAATATTTGAGCTCTAATATTTTAATCATTTACTTGAGTATTGCATTGCATCTTAGCATCTTTATGTGAAAAGAATGAAATGGAACAAATCTAAATTTAAGCTCATTTTTTACTTGTGTGCAAGTGTGATAAGGGGCTGGATGAGAAGAAGATTGAAAATAATTCAGCAACTTAATGTTACTTGCAGATATAAAATAATTCATGCTTTTTTCCTTATTACCTTAGAAAATAAGAAAGCTGCATCAATTGACCTGAGCAGGAGAACACTGGCCCACCTGTTATATGGCATGCTACATATGTTCTGCCACCTCCAGAAAGGCATAATCCAGAACATATGAGAATAGGTCTACACATTCCAATTAAATTTAATTCCAGCCATTTAGTAGTCATTTAAATGAAATCAAAGAAAGATCTTTTGAGAAATAAGATAACTATAACTCAGAATTTACCTGGAGTCACCTTCCTGTCTAAATATCCCCTCTCTGCTTCACCAGTTTCTATTCCTTCAGTTTCATCCTAGTTAAGTTTCCAGTGCAGGGGACGTTGAATGTGACATAATAACTGTCATCTGTATGCCATGTGAAATATTACAAATTTACTTTATATATCATTCATTTGATTCTCTTGACAACTGGTTTGCATAAAATGTTCCTATTTTGCAAAGGTAAAAACTAAAAAAAAACAAAAGAAATGAGAAGGTAAGCAACATAAGATTTGCTTATGTTGCTCAGCTAGAGAAGCAACTGTAACGTATTCAATAAAGGAAATCCCTTACTTCTCTTCTGCTTTCAGTAGTAATAAAAATGAAATTTACTGATGACTTATATGCCAGGCCGTACACTCAGCACATGATGTCATTATCTCATTTAATCCCTACAGTAATGTGTGTGGTAGAGTTACTGGTTTCCCCATTTTTAACACATAAGGATGCTGAGCACTGGAATCTGGATGAATTATCCCAGCTGTCAAACTGGTTGAGCCAGAGCTCACATTGGTGAGACACAAACTCCGTTTTCAGACCCTCTTGGTTACACTCTGGTTCCTTATTTCGACTATTGGGAAATCCAACACCCACTCGCACTCTATTCTCTCCAGCAAATGTGTTCTCCTTCAGAAAGTTTTGCTATTTTAACTCCAGTAAGTCCTCACTAATAAATACCTCTTACTTTTCATTTTAAAGTACATATTCTGGAGTGGGGAGGAGATGCTGACCAATAACCTACAGGAGAGGGTTAGAAGCAGATTAGTTTAATTAAAAACCCATTCTTCCCTTGTCTTCCTTTACCAAGCTTTGGTTCTGTTGAGCTTCTATCCCCCCCCCCCCACCCTTTTTTCATTCTGTTTGGATAGCTGTAATGTGGCAAAGATAGAGCAACTCATATCCTCCTGTGTTGTTTTTATTATTCTCTGCAAAATTACATTCTTTTGAAAAAAATCTCACATAGAGGGACTAGGTTCTGTGTTTAGCTGGAAACCTGTTGCTGATGATTTTGTGTGTGT
>JAQIFY010006228.1:0-10465 GCA_028533085.1 Varecia variegata
GCCCTGCTTGCTCAGATCGGGAGCTGAACTCACTCCTCGCATACATGCATGGAAAGACTACTTTCTTAGGAGCTTGTTCTGCAAAAAATACACATGCTTTCAAAATGGGTTTAGATAAATTCTTGGATTAAGAACCCATGTCTTGTTCTTAAAGGGTATCACGAATACATTAAATCTCATCCCTACGTAATGAATGAGCAAATCTATAGGTAATGAACAACTATTCTCTCTCTAAATTGAGTGACTATAATCCTTCCACTTTTCTTTTTATTTGGGGGGAGGGGAAGAATCTGAACATCCAAAACATTTTTCTTCCTTAATTAGGTCTTAGTATTTCTCAAGATGATGATTATAGCACACAGCTGCTTCACAAAAAAAAAAAAAGTGCTGTGCTGCTGCCTTTGCTATGCGTGCTGTGGCCCAGAGCGATGGGGCAGTGTTTTTCCAAGGATGTTCCATGGACACTCAGTCCTTCAAAGATGGTCTTTGAAGAAAGGGTTGCGTGGTTTTTTGGTTTAGGGACATATTGCGTAAACTATCCACTTTTTAGAGAGTAAAAATGTGCATTAGCATATTAAAAGCCTTGATAAGTCTTAGGAATTATTAACTGCTTTTAAAGTTTAAATTAGTTTGAGTTAAAATAATACTATAAATTAAAATGTTCGTGACAATTTCAAACTTTACAGAGAAGGATGAGAGGCTATGGCATAAAGGGCAACCAACTGCCCTGTGGGGCTGTCACTGGGGAAATGTCACCATACTGAGTGCAAATGGTATCAGGTGGCATTTCTTAGAGGAGCTGACTAGTTACTGCCTGACTCTGTGACCATCTTCCACCCTTGTATCCCAACCCAAGCTTTAATTTTCACTTTATTTCCTGTGTACTGTGGCGTGTGGCACGATTACCACGTCCTTGCTTTCTAACTCCCGGGCTGGAAGAGCCGCTCCTGGCTGTAGCCGGTGTGCACACTCACACTGCCGAACACTGGGAGCCTGGGGTCCCCAGGTGAAGCTCGAGATGCGACGAATCCAGGCTACGTATCAAGGCACAGATTTAGGCAGAAATGGCCCCTGGAGAACCCGATCATCTCTCTTACCACCGATCTGGCTGTCTTGAGCAAGGAGGTTAAACATCTTTGTATTCACAGTTCATGGGCTCTCAAAAGGGATTTTTCTGTTGTTGCTACATTCTTCCTTCTTATAGAGAATCTAGAATCATTTCTGAATATAGAGAGAAGATTGGTGTTTTTTCACTTATTAATTTGTTCTTTCACTATTTATACATACACTTCAGATATTTATGGAGTTCCAACAATGGTAACAGGGACCTGTGGTTGGCCCGGGGGTTGAAAAGGTGCATAAGACTTAGTCCTTGTCTTTGAGAAGGCACAGTCCAGGTGCTCTTGCCTGTGCTGCCTTTTCCTTCACTCCCAGAAACGTCTTATTGCTCGAGACCCAGCTCAGCGTCATCTCCAGTGCAGACTTCCTTAGCTTTGCTTTCTGCATCACTCAACCCCTTCAAACAACAGTTTGATCAAACATACAAGACATTGTAATTATTCTCTGAATGTCTGACTCATTAGACGATGAATTCCTTAAGAATAGGAACCATACCCTAGTCATCTTCACATCTCTTTCATGTAGCACAGTGCCTGGCACTTAGAAGGCACTCACTAAATGAATTTGTAGTCTTTTTTTAATCTTCTTTTTTTTTATCATCTTTTATCATTTTTAACCTCCCAAAATTGTATGAGACAAAAGCAGAACTTGATGTGTATGTGCAACATTTTAAAAATATTTTATTGCCTCCCCTCTATATCCTCACATTTGGAAAACCTACTCAATATATGTGTGTCTAATTACTATCATTAAGTAATATAAATCTAAAGTTTTATGGTATAATGATGTGCATCCAGTGGGCACTCAATCAATATTAATCACAACTATCAAATATGCTTTGAGCTCATTAAAACTAGGATGGCTCCCCTGTTCTATTTAGGCCACTGAACAACTCATTGTGGTATTAGTTGGTCCTTATTTTTCAAGGTTTGTAGGTCATGTTTAATGGAGCTACTTGCTAAGATTGTTAGCAGTTACAAAATGACTTTGGCTTTACAAATTTTATGATAGCCATTTGGAATGAGTTATGTATTTTCCAAGCTTTTGGTTTCCTCAGTGATATATTAAAGAATGATTAAATTGCAAAATTTGTGACAGTTCTTTTTTAATCAGCTAAATTTGGCTTTTTATATAATGTTAGTGATTTCTGTATCATAGATGAAGGAAATAAAACAGAATTGAGGCTGGGAAACACTTTTCTTCTTTCACATAGCCAGGTAGAACAGCATCTGGAAGATTATCCTTGGAAAGAGATTACCATTTCTTGTTCAAACTAAACATACTTAATTTCTGTATATCTTCTACTGTAAAATAATTATGTTTGTGACTGATGTCTGGAAGTGCTCCATTTTTCCCTCCTGGCCCTTCACCCATAGTGTTAGTGTTGCATTTCATACTTCTCATTTTGAATCATGCCACTGTGTTCACTGGCAGGGTTATCTCCTGGTTGGCCTGACTGGATCAGGGGGTCCTGGGCTCCTTCTGGCTTTCTGCCTACAGCAGGGAGCCCCAGCGACTGCAAACGGGCCAGCACAGGCAGCCCCTCGGCCCTTTTCCCATAGGACCACGCTCCCCTCTTGGGATTCTAGATCTTCACTTCAATTAATGACTCTACGGAAAGGCTTGAAATCGTGTTTGGACCTGATCGCCAAATATCTCCCATGAGAACTACTCTTTCAGGGTAGGATTTTTGAGGTTGGGTAGGGGCAGGGTTAACAAATGCTTGGGCTCTCTCTAGAAGCCAACATTCCCCGAATCTAAGCCGTTAGGCACTCCCTCTTGTTTCTATAGTAAATGTCTCCATTGTCTAGCTTAGAGCATGGCATTTGATGTCTTTCTCTACTCAGTAGATTGTGAGGTCTTCAGTATGAACCATGTGTTTTCAATCTCTGAAGTCCCAGCATATAAAAATATGTTGAATTAATGAGTAATTCTCCAGGAGCTGACATTATTTTAATTTAAAAGTTGTTAGGTAATGGTTAGGATTAATATAGGCTGGTTCGTATGTGTCCTCAGTTCTTTCCACCAGGCCTTTAGGAATGGAACTCACTTGGCTTTATTTGCTATTTAAGCTACACTATAGTTTGGTCCATTCAAAAAAAAAAAAAAAAACAAACAAGCAAAAACACCCAAAAGTGATTGAATACCTATTGCATGATAAGATCTCTACAGGCCTTGGATATATAGAAGATAAATAATCACTGACTTCCAAGGATTATTGTTCTGCCAGGGCAAAGAGAGGAGGAAAGCCTTCACTCTAGCCCCACTGTCCCCTACGTTAGTAGAGATACAGGTAGAACAGCACAGGGTCAATAAAGACAGGCACAAACCCAGCCTGGGAGATGGTGGGGAACTTCCTGGAGGAAGGAATGCCAGAATTTAACTTTAGAGGATGTGCAAGGATGCGTGCCTGGCAGAGAGGAGAACTGGAGAACAGCTCCGGTGGAGAGAGCTGGCATCATGCGGGGGAGGAACTCCAAAGGTCAGAGCTAGTGGAGTGGAAGGAGGGAAGCAGAAATCCACTGGGGTCCATGGCAGGCATCTGGCTCTTGCTTCTGTGGGTGTGGAGGAGCCAAGGAAGGGTTTTAAACAGAGTATAATGGCAGGTTCACATTTCAGATAGCTCACCCTGGGGCAGCATGAAGCATGGATTTTAGGGAGCCAGACAAGGAAACTAGATAGAAAATGAGGGATACCTAAAATACAGATGAAGTGGAAGAGATGGGATGGACTGGAGAAAGGTTTAAGAGGTAAAGTTGGCTGTGAGAGGGGAGGAAAAGGGAGGAATTAGTGATATTTTTTTTTCCTAACTAGTACTGTTAGTACCTGTGTCTTTGGTCTAATGCCTAGTGACATTCTTTATGTCCCCGGGAACGAGCCCACAGAGTGTCTTTAAAGCCAAGAATTTTTAAATGACAAGGATTTTAAAATGGCATTTGTTGGTCATGTCTTCATTTGGTTTAAATTTTCCCGAAGCAAGTCTGCATTTTTATTTTTAAATTTATATATCCCTTATTTCTATGACCATTCAAACGTGATTTATAGTTTCTACAGTAAGTATTTTAAACCCGAAGAGATGGGTGTCAAGAATTGTATCAGGAGAGGGATGGCATCTGACTCACTGTGCTACCTCTGACTCACAACACTGCCCACAAATAGCTTTCCCTCACCACCCAGTAGGGCTGATCTCTTCTCCTGCACTGGGATGGTATTTTTCATCTGCTCAATTCATTATGCAATAATGCACTTAACGATATGCCTAGCACTGTCTTTGGTACTAGGTAAAAGAGTCCTACTTTATAGGACAGACACCTAAATATTTACTCATTTAGGTGTCTGTCCTGTAAAGAATAGTACTTCTCTTTGGCCAGTCCTACTAATTATGACTGTAAGCAGTAGTGTTATTTCTAAGGGAAGAACATTGAAAATAACTCAAAATATTAAATCAAACAATCAAAATATCCAACATCAGGAGATGAGTCACTTAAACAGATTATATAAATTCCCTACAATGGAATTCTAAAATGCCACTAAAATCACTTGTTGACAAAAAGAGGGTTTATTGATATGACAAAATATATTTCCAAGGGGAAATAGGATAAAGGCAGTCTGTATTATATAATTCCATTTTTTACATACACAAAATATATACAGATATAAGCATAGATAGATGCGTACCCAAAATGTCATATATTTTTTATACTCTAACTTATATATCTCACACATGTAGACTCAAATTTTTCCCCATGCCAGTTTGCACGTAAAACTCAGCATCTTCTTGACGTTCCCCAAAGACTTCATATGCACAAAACTGCTGCTGATCAGGATTTTACTGAAGGTATTGTAAGAAGATGGGGAACAATGACACCACACATCCCTTAGAAAGAACACAACAATCTCCACTGTTCTTAGTTCTCTCTTGCATAGTCGTTTCCAGGGACTCTGAATGTTTTTCCCTACCTCTTGCTCCCCCTACCCCCGTATAACTTTCTAATTCTTTGTCTTCTCATATTCCTGGGAACCACAAATTCCCTGCTTCCCTCTGTTATGCAGAATAATCCAACTATGCCACAGCTCTCGCATCAAATGTGCATGTATTCAAATTAGCCTGGCTCTCGAGTAAGAAATAAATTTAACATGGCAACTTTGTACGATGCACATACACACATACACATATATCCTAAAAGAACGTTTAATGAAACAGTACTTATCTTTACTATGGACTCTGCAATCTATGTTTTCTATTTTTCTCTTTTATTTTTTTAAAAAGTTGACTGTGGCCCACAAAATTAACTTTATGACCTACTAATGGGTCATGACCCAGTGTTTGAAAAAGTCTTCCCTAGAAAGCCCTCTGGCAACCACAAAACTTCAGCATGCCCCCTTGGAATCTCACTTGTCAGATTATCAAATTATTCCTTCAAACACCTGCTGAATAAAATTATCTCCATCTTGTTACACCTGAGGTACATACACGTGCACATATAGACATGTGCATGTGTACAGACACACACACACACACACACACGCACACACACACACAATAGGACATACACCAGAATGTAACACATTAGCTGTCTCTAGGCAGTGGGATTATTGGTATGTTTTCTTCCATTGCACTTTCCAATAATTTCCAAGTTTTCTGCACTGAGCTTGTATTACTTTTTTTTTTTTTTTTGAGACAGTCTCTTGCTCTGTTGCCCAGGCTAGAGTGAGTGCCGTGGCGTCAGCCTAGCTCACAGCAACCTCACACTCCTGGGCTTAAGCGATCCTCCTGCCTCAGCCTCCCGAGTAGATGGGACTACAGGCACGTGCCACCATGCCCAGCTAATTTTTTTTCTATATATATTTTTAGATGGCCAGATAATTTCTTTCTATTTTTAGTAGAGATAGGGTCTCGCTCTTGCTCAGGCTGGTCTCGAACTCCTGACCTCGAGTGATCCACCCGCCTCAGCTTCCCAGAGTGCTAGGATTACAGACGTGAGCCACCGCGCCCGGCCAAGCTTGTATTACTTGTATAAAGGGAAATATATAAACAGTGAAAAATGGGCTCAGATCAGGTTTTGCCTCTTCTGAGAAACCTTCTCTGATTAACCCTTACACACAGGATTAGATCCCACTGTCTGTTTCTTCATTTGGCCCTCGTGTCTTCTCTGTAGTCCTGAATTTTGTATCGTTGCTTATGATGATCTGTTTTTATCATGTTTTCCTCCCAGCTCTCAGACCCTCCTCAGTGTGTTCGGTTCATCACTGTCCTAGGCCTCTTCTCCTTTCTCTCTGCAGCAGGATTCTTAAGCTGAAATCCATAGACTGGGCTGTGAACCTTCAGGAAATGTCTGCAAACTTTAGCCTGACATGGTGACTTACATCTATAATCCCAGCACTTTGGGAGGCTGAGGCAGGAGGATCACTTGAGCCCAGGAGTTTGAGGTTACAGTGAACTCTGATTATGCCACTGCACTCCAGCCTGGGCAATAGAGTGAGACAGCATCTCTAAAAAAAAAAAAAAAAAAAAAAGAAAGAAAGAAAGGAAAATGTGTGCAAAATTTCATGTGTATTCATCTTTTCTGGGAAGCAGATCCAGTTGTTTTGTGAGTACCTGAATTGTGCCAGAGAAGATTCTCGATCTGATCCTTCATCAGCTTCTCAAAACATTTAAGAATTCCTGAACCACTGTTCTATAAACTCAACCCTTCTGTTTTCCTTCTCTAGAATGCAAGTACCATGAGGCAAGGACCTTGTATGTCTTGCTCATCACCCATTTCCTAGTGCCTGGAACATAGTAGGCACTCAAAAAGTATAGTGTTTTGAATGATTAGGCATTATGAGGTGGAAAATGCATTTATTTTATTACCCCCATTTCCAGAGTTGATTAAATATCATTCTGTTACTTGAGGGAGCAGGCAGTAATCAAAAGTATTCTAAGACTCTGGGAATTCAGACTGGGAATCGCAAAATTGGTCTTGGAGCAGGTTTCATTTTGAACCCGAGTGGGCATCTGTCTCCTTGGTCCACAGGCTGTACTCTGTGGTCACCCAGCCCCTTTCTGACTCAGAATTACACTGTTTCTTGGTTGGCTCAAGTCTGCAGGGTCAGGTCTCCTGACTCTTGGAGAAGAGACTATGGCAGCACTCCTGAGTTTGACTTTCC
Organism: Varecia variegata; assembly: GCA_028533085.1. Lineage (NCBI taxonomy): Eukaryota > Metazoa > Chordata > Mammalia > Primates > Lemuridae > Varecia > Varecia variegata. Next base: position 7,270 of record JAQIFY010006228.1, read on the forward strand.
CTTTTGCTTCACTTTATATGGTTCATTTTGTTTTTGAAGGTAGTTTGTTCCATAGAAACCAGACAGGGTGTTGTTTAAATAGTAGGCTGATGTCTCAATGTAACATATTGGCCCACTGAGCTCTGCAAGAGTGTGAATCACAAACCCGCCTCTGTACATTTCTGATATAGTGTGAATGTTCTGGATGTAAGAAAATCCTGTTAAGAATGATCAGGTTATCTCATTTTGCCATCAATCGTATTTGGAAATGTTAAGTTGGTAGAATAACTGCTGTTCCTGGCTAAATAGATTCTCTCAACGACAGCAAAATATCTTTAAAATCAGGTAATGCCGTCTCTAATCCAAATTGTATTTGGTTTCTTTTCTTCAGACTGTATACACAACTGGGACGGTGTGTTTAACGTTCAGCTTTGTGGGTGGTGTTCCTGTGATCATTTCAGCACATAAAATAAGATGTTTACAAAAGCCAACCTGAGACGATACTATACAGCAGTTTAGCAGCAAATTCCTGCTCTGGGTATTTAACAATAATTGGGATCTTCTATTGGCTTAACATACACTCAGATTAGTAGTAAAATCTAAGTACCGTCCCATTTGGCAAACTCTTACACTTCAAGCAGTCACAAATTTGCTTCTGATTGTGCTTTTCCTTCGCACCTAGCTCAGATTTTTGCCTGATGCTTTTTTAAATCCTCTAATTTACATACTGTGGTAAATTTAAAATGAGAACAGATGAATGCTGCTAAACTTTTCTATTTCACTGATGAATATGGTATTTTGCTTTAACTATCTAGCTGTTATATATTCAATGACCTTTAAAACATGAAATAGATACTTCTTTTCATATAGACTGTGCAAGATGGATTATTAGTATTGTCTTCCTTTTGAAACTGTGAATCTGACACACAGATTCAAGCAAAGCATCCGGGAACTCATTTCCATGGGACTAAAATTCAGAGTTTCGTGTTCACAGGGCTCACACCTGGTCAGCTGGGCAGAGGGGCCTCGCTCATGTTTGGTTATCTTGGCACCGCGGGAGGTGATGCACCTGCTCTAACTGCGTTTCTGCTTATCCTGTAGGCCCAGTGCGCCGCTGTCTACATTACTGTACCCACCGGGGGTGTGTTAAAACAAATATGAGTGTGAAAAGAGGTAGTATTTTTTGAGTGGCTAATAGATGGATTTTGGCTCCAGCTAAGTATAGTATGGAATCTCTTATATTGTTATTAATAATAATAATCATGTTCTCCAAAAGAGCAAAGTGAGAGTTGGAGAAGTTAAATTATTCAACAACTGAGGTATCTAAAGCCCATGTTCTTTCTATAACCCACACCATCTTCCTGGTTATACACACCTGTGTTCCCAACTTGAACATGAGCAGCCAAAGAGAAGAATCTTCATTTGTTCTTACGTCTTGCACAGTGAACAACATAGCACTTCACACTGGGCAGGCCATTCATCTGGTTAAAACCTCAGTAAACATAACTAATGTGCCGTCCACCGTGCTAGGTGTCTGGCGTGGTCGGAGAAAACTTCTTAGCTGAGGTGGAAATAAAATGCTTGATAAAATGAAGAGAATCCACCATCACGTAACTTGCTAACTGTTCCCTTTGGTTTCAATAACAAGATCAAGATTAATTTTAAAATTACATACGCTACTTAGGATAAAAATGCCATAATTCATAAGACAAGCAAAATCTAGGGCACATTTTAAAAGACAAGGACAACAGTTTTAAAAGGAGGGAATCTATTTCAGAATGAAGGAATGAAAAGTTCTAAAAGGTTTAACAAAAAAAATTCCCAGGGAATCTTGAGGTTTTATTCCACCCTAACATGAAAAAGTGGGCCAGTTGCTAAACTTAATTGCTTTACTTCCCTCTGTCTCGATCACACGCCATTGTACTAAGAGACTGGAGGCTCTGAAATTTAATAAATGACCCTAATTCAAAATGTCTTACTCCAAATCCAGCTTGATAGAAAGCCAGGCTGTATTCACTGTATCTCACTTTAAGCAAACCCAATATATTAAATCCACATTTACAAAATGGATTAGTTAAGTGGCCCTTCTTCACTTAGCAACATAATTTCATGTAGTAAGTTCCCCTTGTAATGGGTATAAATGTGATTCAGTTTATTAGAACCCTCTCTGTGTGCCACATTTCAAGTGCAAAGTACACTTGATGATGTTACCCAACACACCAGCAGTTTCTCTTTTGTCCCAGTAGTTGGTTGGGCACTGCCCTGGTCCCTGTACAAACAAATAAATGGGTCAGAATGGTCTCTGCACTCAAGAGAGGCATGTTCCAGGAGCTAGGGCTGGTGGTGTGGGGTGGTCGCTGTGCTGGGGGCCGAGCGAGCTCAGAGCATGGGCTCTCTTCTTTAGTCTTCATCGTTCTATTAATACTTTTCCGTGCCTTCCAACTCCCTGTTCACTGATTGAACCAGGAGCATGCAGAATTCACCTCTGTAGAAAGCCCTGCTCCTCAGCTTCCTCTCTTTGGTTTGGTTCACCAAAAGCAAAGCCTGACATAATCAGATCTTGAGAAGAGTCATTAGGTTCTGTTCTCATCCTTGATCCTGCCCTGGCCACTGGGGAAACTCATTTACCTCCGTGGCTGGCCTGGGTCATGCAGATGACCCAACGTCACTGGGCTGTCCAGGTTATTGAAAGCTAAAAGCCATGGGATACTTAAGGGGGTTAGTATAATGAAGCTGTACAAATATAGTCACATTACAAATTTGGGGATATAGTGATAGAGTAAATAGTGTTTTTTTTTTTTTTTTTAAATGGATGCCTCCAAATGTAATGAGAAACCAGTATGGGAGAATCTGTTTAGAGAAAACGTGGTAAGAGAAATTAGTATTAGCTGTGCCTGTAGTTATTTTCCTAGGAACACATAAGGAAAATGAGTCTCTTAGCTTTTATTTTTATACCAGTGTGCCTAGATCAAAGTGTATCCTCCCCAGCAAGAAAAGGGCAGGGGGATAATTTGCTTGCTTTTGGTGGTGGTTAGGTTTCTGTTTCTCTTTCTTTGGGGGGCAATCTTCCATCCTTATCTCTTCTTTCTTATTGTGCTTTTCCTGGACCTTGTATTCTGATCATATTGAACTTTCTATTGTAGAATTGGGCCAGAAGAGCTAGAGTTCAGCTTGAAAATCTTTTGGTAGATGTTATATCTTTAATAAATGTTAAATG
>JAQIFY010006229.1:0-10463 GCA_028533085.1 Varecia variegata
ATCTTCTTTTCGCCACCTTCACAGAGGGGCGCTGCTTCTTCCTCCCTCCCCCGCCTGTCCCTCTTTGCACCATCACCTCCCAGCACTTTCCCTCATACTTCCTTGCTGTGGCCAGAAACCACCAGGTAAGTCTGGAAAGAGTCTCTGACCTTCCTTGTTTAGTTTGGGAACACATTTATTCACTCTCTCCCAGCCTGGGAAAGGCATATTGGCTCCTCAGCCCTGCCACCCTCTGCTGTCATCATCGGCTGCTGTGTTTTTTAGCTCTGGTTTTGATAAGGGGAAAAACATAGTCACCAGGTTGCTCTGACCTGCCAGCTCTCAGAGTACTTGGTGTTTAAACTTGGAGAAAGCCCACATGGAGACACTTGTAAGCACAGGCGATGTCTCTGAATTGCTTTCTTTTCCTGAAAGTGCTTTTGCTTTCAACAATTGAAGAAGTTTTAAACAGGGCTCTCATGTGGTCATCCTTGCAATCCATTTGGGTCTAGTTTGGAATCTGACAAACGGAACTAAAAGAACCTTACATTTGGTGCATGCTGTACTTTGATTTTGGTGCTACTGCCTCTCAGGATCCACAGCAGGGATTCAGAAAGAACGGGGTGTGCACAGCAGAGCCCGAAATTGGCAGTCTTGACTTCCTGGCAAATTGCTGCATTTTTCCTCTTTCTGTTCAGGACCACTAAATGCTAAAATGTGGAGGATGCATACCCAAATAATAGTAATTCACTGTGTTTAAAAAAAGAAAAAGTAAAATTAAAGAAAAGAAATCTGGGTCTCTGAAAGATTTTACAACTTTCTCCAAGGTCACCCAGATACACCAAGTGGTGACTCACAGTTCAAATCCAGGCCTATGTGTCTCCAAGGCCCAGGCTCCCTCTGTACACATGATGTCTTTCCATCCCCCAACATCCAGCTTACACCAAAGTCATTGGCATAGCCTCAGGTCTCCTGTCACACTGATGCACAAACTAGAAAGAAGGCCAGCTAACAGACAAAGTAAAGTGAAAAATAATAATAATTTTAACTAAAGGCCTTTTCCCTTTATACATCTACCAAGTCAAGAAGGCTGATCTGTTCCCATTCCAGAGCTTCTCAGCCTTGATCAAGGAAATCTTCCCTGCTGGAGCCTGGTCTCCTCTCTGCCTATCAACAGGAAGTTGAAGAAAAGTTGTATTGTCCTGCCTACGATAACCACATACGTTCTCGCAGATGCTTCTTGGCTCACACACAAGGTGAACAGAGTCACAACATATTAAGGCCATAACAGCTCAATCCCTCTGCAGAAGCATAAGTTCCCTACATTCAAACCCAAATGGTGAGTCCTTAGAGTTTTTTTAAAGTAAGTTTTATTGAAGTATATCATACATGCAGACAAGAGCAGAAGCTAAAAGGGTGCACGCAGTGCAATGAATTCTCACAAGCTGAACGTACCCGTATAACACCACCCACATCAAGAGAGAACACAGCAGCATCGCCCCAGAAACCCCTCACTCACGTTCTCCCTCCCTGTCATTACACCCCACAAGAGTAACCATTACTCTGACTTCTAACCATATTTTTTGGCCAAATAAAATTGTATGTAAATGGAATTATACTATTTTTACTCTTTTGTCTTGGGCTTCTTATGTTGTATGTATAGTTTGTTCAATTCCATTCATGCTTAATATTCCATTGATTCAATAGACAACTGAGTAAGCCATTCTTCTATTAGGGCCACTTGGATAGTTTCCAATTTGAAGCTATGAGTATTTCAGTGCTACCATGAATATTCTACTATACATCTTTTGGTGAATGTATGTTCACATTTCTGTTACTTATTAGGAGTTGAATTTTTGGGTCAAAGGCATACATATTTCAGTTTGAATAGGTCCTGTAAAAGAGTTTTCCAATGTTGTACATTTTATCTTACTATCAGCAGTATAAGGAAAGTTCCAATCACTCTACATCTTCACTAAAATTTGGTATTTTCTGTCCTTTTCATTTTAGACATCCTCTGTGTGTATCTGTGTGTGTGTGCGTGTGCACGTGTGTGCCTATTAGTGTTTATGACACATTTCTTTTTAAAACTCAATTTTGTTGAGGTATAATTACATACAAGAAACGACATCCATTTAAAATGTACAATTTGATGAGCCTTCAGAGATGTATACACCAATAAAAACAGTGCCACAATCAACACCCAGGACAGTTCCAAATCCCAAAAGTCTTCTCATGGCCCTTCTGCACTTTCTGGGAGAGGCTGTAGAAGAGGAATGGGCTTCCCTTCCTGGTCCTGGGGCGACTCACTCGCCAGTCTCCAGCAGAGCACGTCTCTGAGACACGTCACTGCTGGGCTGTGCGGTTTTTCCCACGATGGGCTCCTGCGGGACACAGTGTTTCCCGGCTCTTAACAAGGGTAGCATTGGCAGGACACCCAGATGGCATAGCATTAATTATATTTAATTTTAATTCATTTAAACAAATGTAAATATTCACATATAACTACTGGCTATTGTATTGTGCAATGCAGACTTAGATTTTACTAAAAGTTTCTTTCAGAATTCTTGCATGCCAGAGTTATGTCGAATATTTCCCCTATTATAAAAATGAATTTCATCGACAATAAGTTTCTCAGCAGCAAATTCTTGACTTGTTCAGAACTTTTCCCTATGCTTTTTTAATCAGGAAAACAAAAAACAAACTCTGCATCCAAATAGTCTGAGGACCACCCTCTCTTTGCCAAATGTTTGTAATAACGCACACGTGGCAAGTCCTGGATTCTTTCTGTGCTTTAGGTTGAGGCTTCCAGGTTTGGAAATGAAACAGACTCTGGATGAATTTCATCTCCGGGTCTTCTCGTCTGGGTTACAGTAGGCAAGGCCCTCAGTCTCTCTGAGCTCCAGCTTCCCCATCTGCAAGAGCAGCATCGGAAGATCTGTTTCATGAGTGTCAGACACAAGCTAGACCCTCAATAAACATGAGTTGTTGCCCACACTCCCTTCATCTGTTGAATGGTGCTATAAACACCGTATACCAAAGGGTTTTACTGTCCTACAAACTCCACGGGAAGTACAGAGCATCACAAAAAAATGTCAAGTGTTGTTCCTTGAGTTAGAATGAGTAGGAGAAGAAATGGCAACTTCCACAGCCAAGGCCACTGAAGTAAAAACTCATGTTGGTCTTCGGTAGGTAAGCTTTATCTCACCAAAGTCACTGAGAAATGCTTTTGCTGCTATCTTGCCAGGAGGAGAAACAAAGTCTGGGGTCAGACCCACGATGGAACACATGGTTTCTCTTGTGTGGGCCTTCACTCTAAGGAGGTCCAGGGCAGGGACTCGGCTCAGAGCTCATGGAACGTTCCCTCCCAAGGGGACAGATGGGGTTTATATCGGAGAGAACAGGTCTGAGAGCTATGACTATTCTAAAGCTTTTCCCTGGCACAGCAGGTCCTGACCAGGTACTGGGGGAGGAGGTTGCTGGTACATCCCAAGGAATGAGGGAAGGGAGGGAGGAGAAGGCAGGTGGGTGCACTGAGTGTCAGCTATCTGCCAGGTGTGGGTGGAGAGCATTGTTAATGACACAGGCCAGAAAGTGTTAAACCAGTTAATCTTTACAACAAGAAATGACATCACTGCCCCCATTTTACAGACAATGGATCTAAAGTTTTAGGGGATGGACACGTTTGAAGCTCTGACTCAGGGGGGTGGGGGAGCAAGGGCAATATATGTAACCTAAACTTTTGTACCCCCACAATATGCTGAAATAAGAATAAAAAAAAAACTAAAGCAGAGTAAATTTTTAAATAATGAAATGACCTGGGTACCAGAATATTTGGTTAAATAAAATATACCATCAAAATTAAAAAAAATAATAATTTTTCATCAATTGATAGAGCCAGACTGTTTTGGTACAAACGCTTGTTCTGTCACTTAATAATTGTGTGACCTTGGGCCACTCAACCTACCCATGCCTCAGTTTCCTCATATGTAAAATGTGGTAATAGTACCTCCCTCACTGGGCTGTTGGGTAGGTTAAATGAATTAACATGATACAGTAGTTCACCGTTATCAGCAGTTTCTATTTCTGCAGTTTTGGTTACACAGACAATCATGGTTCCAAAATTTTAATTGGAAAATTCCAGAAATAAAAAATTCATAAGTTTTAAAAAATAAATAAATAAATAAATAAATAAATAAAAAGGAAAACAACTTACCTCCGGTCACAGCTAGCTGAGATTTGTACCCAGGTCATTGTGGCTCCATGATGTATGCTCTTGGCCATGGTGTAATATTACTCCTGCTTCCACCTGGTTTCCCACTCATTACTCACAGAAGCTCCAGAAGGTAAATGTTGCTGCCTTTTATTGATGGGAAACAGACTTGAGAGTTGAAATAACATTTCCCAAATTCACAGATCTGGAATCCTAGTGATAGAACTAGTATTTGTACTCAGGCTTTTTTTTTTTTAATTTCACATGCAGGACTGTTTTCATCATATTATATAATAATAAGAAAGATAAGAACAGCTAACATTATTGAGCACCTTCTGTGTACCTGGCACTGTTCTATGCACTTTACATGGCATAATTCATTTTATTTTCACAAAAAAAATAAACACAAAAAAATTTTTGCAATATGATTCTCATTTACAGACAATGAAACCAGAGCACAGAATGAGTATTTCCCAAGGTTGCACTGTAAATAAGTAGAGAAGTTGGGATTTGAACATGAGCAATGGTCTCCAGAGCCACTTTTCAATCACTGTGTTAGAGGCAACCCCACTGTCAGGACATCCCTGCCAGAGGTGGACAACTTTCAGGATTACTCCGATACATCTGGGCAGGGTTGAAAGCCACAGGGTGAAATAAACATCTGAAGAAAGGCTTAGGAAAAAAGGACAGAGCCCTAAGAAGAGCAGCCAGTTAGTTAGCTAAGAATGATTGTCACGGTTCTTTCTGGTCTTCAAAATCGTTTTGCTTTGATTCTAATGTACAACAAGACTGGCCTTGCTCTATCTATCCACAATGGAAATCACCCAAGTCTAGAATTGACACGGGAAGTTGATTTATTTTCATTGCTGGTTACAGCAATTCAGTGCAATTTATTTAGGACCACTGTCTCTCACTCAGAGGGAAACTCATAACACAAACACATTGATCTTCGGAGACAGTATCTTGGATACCAGCAGTTTGGATAATTAGATTGTTGCTCTCAGCATGCACGGTCTGTTCATAAGCAACAAAGGAACTTATCAGATTCTAATAACCTTTAGTGCATATTATACAAACTACTGCACCCAAAGACATTTGCAGTTTGCAAAGAAAATTCCATGACCTAGGCTCTTCTTTGCTGTGTGGAAGTCCAATATTCATTTTCCTTTCGTAACTGAGACCATTTCTCTCATTATCAGCCTAATTAGAACATTTGTTATTGATTCTCTAAATGTTCTTCATTAAGCAAAATCTGAAATTAAAATCCAGGAGCACTGTGACCTTGAAATCATTCAAGCTTGGATCCAAAGTCAAGACACATCAAATATATTGGGTAAGTTTCTACTGATTAGTATAAGCTAAGCCCTTCAAACACCTAGTGACTTTTAACCAATAGCGTCCTTTGTCCAGATCTCTAAGTTCAGAGAGTTCAGAAGCCTCCAAGCACCTGAGATAAGGATGGTTCAGATGATAAGGAGGCCTTGATGCAAACCCTCAAGTTTGAACCACCCTAATAGTTGGATGTGATGAATCGCCTGGGATTGGTAACTCTCCTGCATCCCTGGCGAACCCCAAGATGTGTCTCTCTGCCTTTGACACAGATAGTCGAGCACATGTTCCGATAGAGATGCTCAGAGAAAGTGACTAAGCCAGATGGTCAAGCTCTCATGGGTCCAAAAAGCACCAAATGTCCACAAACAGCTGTTGCAACTCAAAGGTCCTGGGAGCAATACCCTCCTCTTTGGTACTTCTGCTTGAGACTTGGATTCTGCATTGTTGAGCTCCAGTCCACTACCTTGATTTCATGGCTCTGACCCACACTTTTGGTTCTGTGAATTACCTCACTTTGTCCTCTGTGGCCTGAAACCAGTGCCTTTACCACCACAGACATCACCTGTCTTTGCCCTCAGCCAGCCGTCCATAAGGGTGTAGTCCAGGTTGCTTTGATCAACTGCCATTTTTACCCAACACAGTGGCTGTTTGCACAATGTTCCAAGGAGGCTCCCATGGGCCACAGAGCTCTGAAAAGTCATGTGGCCCCAAAGATTTGCCTCAAGGGCTGTCTTTTGGCAAGTGGGAGCAAAGAAGGCCAAGTGGGTAAGACTCCAGGCTTCCCCCTCCCCCAGTCTCAATCATTGGGCCATCTTTAAGTGAATTGTGTTACGCTGGGTTTGAACAAAAGGATCCCAATGCTACAATGAAATGCTTGACAGCACTGATCTAAGGGAAATGGCAAGGCTTGAGGGAGGTAAAGCTGTTCTACACACTCCTGAAAGTACCACTCTCAGCCTGCAGCTCCTCCTCCTGTGGTTGCATCCTAACATAAAGTTATTAGGTTGGTGCAAAAGTAATTGCAGTTTTAGCATTGTTGAAATTTGCTGTTTGATATTGGAATACGTTCTTAAGTAAATGTGGTTATGTTACACATCATTTTAATGTACATTTCTCACTTTATGTTTTTTTACTAATGATATTACTTGCTGCTTTTTTTATATTTTAGATTGTGGAAATTATGTTAGGCCAAAAGCAAATTTGAGCAGTTTTCTTATTCGAGTTCAAAATGGGTTGTAAAGCATCAGAGACAACTCGCAACATCAACAACGCATTTGGCCCAAGAACTGCTAACGAACATACAGGCAGTGGTGGTTCAAGAAGTTTTGCACTTAGGTGATGATCAGTGAAATCAATTTGATGGTGAGTACCTGTGGTGCTTATTTTTCCATTCTTGGGATATTTCACTTAGTAGAATGGGTTCCAGTTGTTTCCTGGAAAATACAAGAGGTGCTATATCACCATTGTGTCTTATAGCTGAGTAGTACTCCATGGTATACATATACCACATTTTACTAATCCACTCATGTATTCAGGTGTTGGGGAGATGGGAGGGGGGAGGAGGGGATGGGTGTATACATACATAATGAGTGCAATGTGCACCGTCTAGGGGATGGACATGCTTGAAGCTCTGATTCCAAGGGGGAGAGGGGAGCAAGGGATACATATATTTATACGTAACCTAAACTTTTGTACCCCCATAATATGCTGAAATAAAAAAAATAAAATAAAATAAAAAAGTTTTGCAAAGGAGACGAGAGCCTTAAAGATGAGGAGCTCAGTAGCTGGCCATCCGAAGTTGACAATGACCAATTGAAGCTGATCCTCTTACAACTACACAAGAAGTTGCCAAAGAACTCAACATCAACCATTCTACGGTCATTCAGCATTTGAAGCAAATTGAAAAAGTGAGAAAGCTTGATAAGTGGGTACCTCATGAGCTGACCAAAAATTTAAAAAATTATCATTTTGAAGTGTCATCTTCTCTTCTTGTATGCAACAACAATGAACCATTTCTCAACTGGATTGTGATGTGCAACAAAAGTGGATTTTATACAACAACCGGCAATGACCAGCTCAGTGGTTGGACAGAGAAGCACCTCCAAAGCACTTCCCAAAGCCAGACTTGCACTAAAAAAAGGTCATGGTCACTGTTTGGTGGTCTGCTGCCGGTCTGATCCACTACAGCTTTCTGAATCCCGGTGAAACCATTCTATCTAAGAAGTATGCTCAGCAAATCAATGAGATGCACCAAAAACTGCAACACCTGCAGCCAGCTGTGGTCAACAGAAAGGGCCCAATTCTTCTCCATGACAATGCCTGGCCGCACATTGCACAACTAACACTTCAAAAGTTGAACGATTTGGGCTACGAAGTTTTGCCTCCTCCGCCTTATTCACCTGACCTCTCGCCAACCAACTAGCACTTCTCCAAGCATCTCGACAACTTTTTGCAGGGAAAACACTTCCACAACCATCAGGATGCAGAAAATGCTTTCCAAGAGTTTGTCGAATCCCAAAGCACAGATATTTATGGTATAGGAATAAACAAACTTATTTCTCCTTGGCAAAAATGTGTTGATTGTAATGGTTCCTATCTTGATTAATAAAGATGTGTTTGAGCCTAGTTATAATGATAAAATTCACGGTCTGAAACTGCAATTACTTTTACATCAACCTAATATTATATTATGGTCTTTCCCCTCATATTTTCATTGCTCATGTGTTAATTGGTCTTCTCATTGTCCCTTCAACCCACCTCACATTTCCCTGCCTTTGTGCCTCTGTTCAAGCCATCTCTCATCCCAATAGGCCCTCTCCCTGGCACAATCATCCTCTGGAGAGGGACAGGCTCCTCCTCTGCTCGCTCAGCACAGCGCACAGCACCCTGCTCTGAGCACAGAGCAGACACGTTCTCTGAGAGTGCCTGAGAGTGCCCGAGATTGTAATCCATTCTGTAGGCCTCCTTTTCCTAACGTTTAAGAAGAGTATAATGATACTTAACTCACACGTTTCTTGTAATAATTAGGAAAAATAATACATGTAAAAGTGCCGGTAGGTGCTTCACTATATAGGCATTTTAGTCCATTAGTGCCTCTTCCTGTATGACAGCTGTCTCCTCCCTTGACTGTTGTAGGGCAAGAAATGGACCTCAGGAACAGTTTATAGGATACAACTATTATTTATTGAGTCCTGTGTGCAAGATATGGGCTGCAGCATTTTACATTTCCTATCTCATTTAATCCTCAAAAGAAATACATGAGATAGGTTCCATTTGTTAGCCCTGTTTTGAAAATGAGAAACCTGAGTTACAGAAAGCTTATGTAATTTGCCCAACATTACACAGATGATAAAGTTGGGATTCAACCTAGGTTGGATGGCTCTTGAACCCAAGCCCTTATGTTAATACTGTATTGCCTCTAGCTATTGATTATTAAATATTTGTCAGATGCTGGAGGTTCAGCTCAAAGTGCTGCTTCTTGTGTAAGATTTTTCCAGCTACAAAGATTTCTCTTTCCTCTGGACTCCCACTTGCACTGTCAGTATTTCTCGTTAAGTGGCTAATCACTTTCTGTGCTTCCCTCCCCGCCCACCGCTGACTAACTTGGAAGCTCCTGGCCTGGCACAGAGTAGCTGCTAAACAAATATCTGTCAACTGGATAATGATTGACATAACTGCCATTTATTATGGAATCTATAAGTCTACATAATCACGATGAAAACAATAGCATTCATCTTCTTTTATTTAACCATTAAAGTACCTACAATATCTCAAACAAGCCAGGAAAAATTTTGAATTTTGAAATGAGCAAAAAGTTCTGATGGCTAGATAGCCTCTCTAGCACACCATTCTATGGTTTTCTCTGCCTTTTATTGACTTTGAGCTATTTTACAGTGTTGTAAATTGGAGAAAACTGATAATAATGCAAATTATGCTTGTCCATAGAAATGCAGATGAATTTTGTCCTGTGGAATGCAATTCATTATTACCCTGAGGACAGACCACTTTTACATTTATTTGAAAATTCATATCATCATCCCTATTGCCCATATATTTCTCATTCTTTCAATTCTCCTTTGAACTTGTAACATCTTACTAGTTGCTTTATTAATTAATGAATTGAATAAAATAAGATTCATGATTTTACCTTTTTAAAAAAAGTACCCATTTATAAACATCATAAAGTGCTCAAAATGAAACATGTCTACCCAAGGTCCACAGTAAACATGGGAATCTCTAAACACAAATCCAAATGCTGTCACTTTGGTATAAATTCCTAGAGTATCTTCTCATTTCAGAAATTTCTTTTTTTATTGAGATGCTATTCAGATAAGCATACAGTTCAGTGGTTTTTAGTATATTCACAAGGTTGTGCAATGATCACCACTAGCCAACTCCAGAATGTCTTCATCACCGAAAAAAGAAATCCCAGACTCATTAGCAGTCCTTCCCTACTCCCACCCCCATCCCCTGGCAACCACTTTCTACTTTCTGCCTCTGTGTATTTGTCTCTTCTGGACATTTCATGTAAATGGAATCCTACAATATGCAGCCTTTTGTACCTGACTTCTAACACTTGGCATACTGTTTTCAAATTTAGTCCATGTCGCAGCCTTTGTCAGTACTTCATTACTCTTTGTAGCTGAATGGTATTCCATTGAATGGATAAACATTTTTGTTTGTCTATTCATCTGTTGGAACTTTGAGTTGTTCATTTTTTGTCTCTCACCAATAATGTTACGAACACTCATGCACATGTTTTCTTGTGGATATATGTTTTCAATTCCCTTGTGAATATACCCAGGAGTGAAATTCTGCATCATATAAAGAAAACACCTGAGAAAGTAAAGCTCTAAAGCATAGATAAGACAACTCTTGTGTAGTTCCCATGTCCCACGTCTCAGGTCACTGGGAAAAGACTGTCCTGCGTGGAGGACAC
>JAQIFY010000623.1:0-14909 GCA_028533085.1 Varecia variegata
AGAATGACTTTTGTTCTTCTGGGTAGATGCCCAATAATGGGATTGCTGGATTGAATGGATGGATGCGGAGAGACAGGAACACTCATACACTGCTGGTGGGACTGTAAACTAGTGCAACCCCTGTGGAAAGTAATATGGAGATTCCTTAAACAGATTCAAGTGGGAATTCTTTAAAATCGGATTCAAAGAGAAAATCTCCAACAGCTTCTGAGTACTTTGCTCCATTCACTTAGCTTGCTAAAGAGGGAGGATCAGGGTTCAAATTCCAACTCCATGATTTCTTCAGTGTGGTTTCTTAAGCACGTTGATGAACCTCCCTGAGACTCAGTTTCCTCATCTCCAACCGGGGATAACAACACCTCGCTCAGAGTGCAGATCAACCAAGTTAATATGCACAGTACCTGGTATAGACTCTCAGCTAAAGCCTATTTCCCTTTATTCTTCCTTTGCAAACTCCTAGGAAGAGGTTCCAGCAACTCCTATGGGACTTTGGATCTGGTTGGGGGCTCGATTTTAAACCACAAAGACTGAGACTCTGATCATTTTCACCACTTTCAGAGGGTTTACAAGCACATTAACTATTTGGAGTTGCCAGACATTTGAAGTAAAACATAAGAATACTCACGATAAAATGACATAATAAAAATGACTTAATAAAATAAATGTTAATTGTGTCCTTATGGGAATTAGTCCTTTGAAACCAATTGACTTTTGGAATCCCAAGATTTCATTGAGACAAAAAGACAACTAATTTCTGCAGGGTTGTTGATTTTTATGCCTTCCCCTACATTTCTACCATCTTTCTGTGATGCTCCTGACATTCTGAGCCGGTGAGGAAATGAGGCAGTTGTTTAAGCCAGGGCAGACTAAAGCTGATGTTGCTCCACACTGGTTTTTCCACCCCTCTCCCAGAATGTTCCTATTTGTAGAGTCCCTTCACAAAGCTCCAGTCACTACAGCCCTTTGATTCTTCCATGGGATATTCAGCATTAACACATGTTTGAAACCTGCTGGGAGCATAAGCCCTGCTTAATAGAAATAAAGGTGTGATTAAGGAGATAATCTGGTAACTGTCAGTCACATTTTGCAAAGTTATTATCCAGTTGCAAATCTCTGAGTATTAGAGGCTCCACTTTTTTTTTCCAGGGAACATTCATTGCCTGTGGCCCCAAGTGAAAGAATTTTACTTTTCCATTTTAATTAGTGATGTGCGTGTCTGTAGTTCCAACACCTTCATTTCTACCTCTTCCCACCCCCAGTTACCTCTCTCCCTATACAAACTATCCACATGCTCTATGTGGATATAAATTTGTAAATTTAAAATTGGAAACACATTAGTAAAGAAGCAAATCCCCTCCAAAACAAGCTCTAGGCCAAACTGCAAATTTGTGTTGATGGCATGCAGTTATTCAATTAAAGATCAGATGGAACCCGGGCAGCCAATTTACCATTCAAATTGATGGATGGGATAAGGGACCGCTGGACCATTGTAGAAATGCAAATGACTGTTAACTCCAAACACTCAGGGAAAGTGAAATTGATTATGAAGCTGCTCATTCCTCCCATTACTCAAATGGGTAAATAGATGATAGATATGTCGGGATGAGGGGTGGACGGTGTCTGGGTGGAAATGTTGCAAGAGTTGCTCTTTCCTCATCACTGAGGAATTCAGCAAATAATCCTCTCTTATTCTAACAAAGCAGGCTGAACACAGGTGTGGGCTCTCCTACTATGTTTTGTCTTTTGTTGTTGACGATGATGAAGATGATGGGGTGGGTCATGGGTACAGAGGGGAAGGGGAGTTCACTGATGAACTTTCCAGAGCTATGATTGCTATCTGTGATTGCTATCTCAAATCAGAGATTCCTTCCTCCCTCTTCCCCTCCATATTGCCCCATACTTGCGTGTGCACACACACACACACACACACACACACACAAATTCAGCTCTAGTACAACTTAAAAGTTAATGGTCACAATTCACATTCCCCAAATTTGTTCTCCCATAAGCTTTCTGTAGGTCTCTGTGAAGACACAAAGCACATTCTCCCCAAGACTCTGCTCCGATGGCTCGTGCACTTAGGTGTAGGAAACGACAAATATTTAGGCATTGAGCATATCTACTTTTGATATCTCACTCTACTACCTACTCTTTGGACAAGTTATCAAACTCTCTGAGCCTCAGTTTTCGTATTCGTAAAATAGGACTTTATGCAATTATTTATTCAACAACTATTATATGCAAGGCATTGCTCTAGATGCTGGAGATACAGTAGTGATCAGAACTTACAAAAAGTCATGCTTCCATAATAATAAAATTGGAGATGATGTGTTTCAGTGCCTGGCACAATTCCTAAGCAAGTAGACATCATGAACACAACCTCACCGCCCCAGAGCAATCCAAAGATGGCATGAGATCATGACTTTACTGTCCCTGACTTGTCCGAGCATGAAGTACACACGTAGCTGAGACATCTGTGGATGAAGCACTCTTTGGAGGGTTATACCAGGTCCCCAGCCAGACTCCGTGCATGTATGGGTGTGGCCTCTGTGCAGCCTCAGGCTTAACTGCTTAGGAACGGAAACGAGGCAGGCTGAGAAAGCATTCAGGAATCTTTGTGTGGTGGGACTGACCTGCAAGGCTGAGGTGCTTAGAGTGGGAAGAGGTGGGTAGTCATCAAAGGGCCTTTTTTATTTTATCAAGGTAGAGACAAGACCAGGACTGAGCATTGAGTTTATGCTGGTGTCATTAGGTAGAAAGGATTGCAGGGGACAAATGGAGAATGGAGGTAATGCTTAGTCCTGAGAAGTGATAATAAAAGCCTGAACTCGGGCAATGGCAGTGAAAAGAAAGTGGGTGTGTGGAAGAGACATCAGGGAAAGCTATAGGACTCAATAATCCATGGAATGCATGGGATAGGTGATAGGAAGGAGTCAAAGATAATCCTGAGGCTGCTTCTGGCTTGGGTTGGCCAGGCGAAAGGTGATACCTTCAACTCTGACAGGAAAGTCAGGAAGCTGGATGTGGGGGGAAGATCATGAGTTCAGTGTTGGACATGCTGTATGTGAGATGCTTTGCAGATC
Organism: Varecia variegata; assembly: GCA_028533085.1. NCBI lineage: Eukaryota > Metazoa > Chordata > Mammalia > Primates > Lemuridae > Varecia > Varecia variegata. The sequence continues at coordinate 3,084 of JAQIFY010000623.1, forward strand.
GCCACATGGGCACATCAAACATATATCAGAAAGGAGGGCCTGCGGGGAGGCGTGGACCCTGATCTCAGGGCATCCACTATGCTTGTCACTCCTTATCTGCTCGGCATCTGTCTTCCTGACAAATCGCAAACCTGTCTGTTCACCACCATATCCTCAGTTCCTGGTTCAATAAATAGTTGAGGAAGGGAGGGAGGGAGGAAGGAAGGAAAGAAGGAGGGAGCTCCAACGATTAGGCAGTCACTAGTGTTCTCCAACTTCTACTCCATGCAGCAGCTGATAGACTGTGGCCGTACTCAGCATCTCTGATTATTTTACCAATCCTTACCACAAAGGAAATGAAAGGAAAGAAACTAACATCTATTAAGTGTCCCCTATGTGTCAGGAAGAACAAAATCCTAGGATTTCTACCCTCATCCCCTGCTAAATCTGCCAGAGTATTATCCAGGGATTGCTCGGGTTGCCTCATCTTGCTGGCATATTTTGGGCTTTCCACCTCTCTCCTAAGCAGATACTCATTAATAAATAGACTGTTCTAACTTGTTCCTTTCTGTTCCCTTACACCCCCCTTTCATCTTCTGATCTGAAGCTGTATGCTTCCTGTTTGTTTTAAAGCAGATTATAGCACATACCTTCCATCCTCTCCCCTTTGAACAAATCCTCTTACGTTGTCTTCTCCTAACTACACTGAGAAGCTTTTTATATTGTTCTGATTAGTCCCTACATGTCCACTGGTCTGTCGGACTTGAGAATATGAACAACTCATGACTAATAGGACCCTGGCTGAGGTCTCTCTGCCTGTGAGTCCAACGTGTTCAGAAAATTTTAAAGGGTACAAAGTAGCTTCAGTTTGGAATTGTGCTTCAAATACCAGCAAGGAAGAGCATTTGCAGATGCTTGCTAGATGAGAGGCACTGTGCTACACACTTCTTATAGATCATACCTGGCATGACAATACCATCCAGTTTGCTCAAGGGAATCAGTTTATACCTGTTGTCCGGCAGAATTGTTAACAGGACCACCCCCCACAACCAACTTCTCAACTTCCCTTGTTTAAGAGATAAATTATACGTGCACCCCGTCATACCTCATTTTATAGTCTCTCATTATAGTCCTCTGAGTTGACACCATCAATAATCCCATTTTAAGATGAAGCAACTGAGGCTTGATGAGGGAAGATCACTTGCCTGAAGTCTGATAAATCATGTGTTGAAATCTGGATTCCAATTTTAAAGTGATTGATTCGAAAGCAGACTTTCCAGCATACCGTGTGTACTTCAATATGAATTCAGAAGAAGATGATTAAAGTTCTTGGTTTCTTCTGTGTGACCACGATATAGTTATTCCCATCCTGCAAATAAAATGAGCCTACACAGAAATGATTTTCTATTATTGATGTACAGCTGGCAGGGTTTTGGCAAAGGTGAAGTGCCTGGCTTTCCTGCCTACCCTAAACACCTCACTGTATCTTCTACTTACCCTGCTAACTCCATACTGCCCTATCTCCTCTCCAGCAAACCCAGAGACGTACACGGACTCTATCAGTGGAGAGACCTAAATTCAAATCCCAGAGCCACTGCTTATTATGTATAACCTTAAACAAGTAATATAACATCTCTGTGCCTCAGTTTCCTTCTGTGTAAAATGAATACTACTATCTTCCTCATAGGGTTGTGGTAGGATTAAATATGAGAACATATAAAGCACTCATAGAGTGCCAACACATAGTAGGTACATAACAATTATTAGTCCCCTCCCTGACTCAGCAATGATCTGATATTCCACCTCAGTTGAAGGGATTAGGATTCTCTTCCCAGTGTGTTTGCTAGTAGCGAACTCACTTAGATTGGATGGTAAATGGAGAGAGGTGTCAGATATCCCAGACTAGTAGGATATATGGGTGTTTGGGAAAGGGGTCCTTTAAATAGTTAGCTCATAAGGTTATCTCTTGTTGTTGTTAGTATTATTGCTCACTTATTTGTTTCCCCCAAAAGATTGTAAACTCCGAGAATGCATGATCATGTCATGTTACATACTTCACTAGGGTATTGTCTTTGATGAGTCTTGATGAATCAATAGAAGGTTATCCAGTGGAGAACAAGAAAAAGGACTCTGTGGTGTGAAGAGCAGGTGCAAGGTTGTGGGTGTTGAAGGAACCCAGTGAACAGTGTAGTGTGACTGGACTGTTAGATGAACTGGGATGACGGGACAATTCACACCTACTGATCATGCACCATGTGCTCAGCTCTGTGCTAAGCACTTTACTTTGGTTAACTCAATTAAGCTTCACAATAACTCAGTATGAAGGATACTATTATTATTCCATTTTGTACATGATTAGCTAAGGCCCAGAGGCCTTAGTCAGCAGCAGAACAAGAATCTGGATCAAGGCCTTCTCACTGCAGAGCCCAGGCTCTTGGCGAGCGGTTGAACATGAAGCTGCTGCCACATGTTAGGCTCAGACTGTGGGGTCCCCATGGGCCAGAAGAAAGGGTCGACTTTCACTGTGGAGGCCCAGATGGTGGAAGCCTCTCTAGGTGCTAAATCAGAGTGGGCAGAGAGTAGACAACTGTTGAATTTAAAAGCAAATGAATTTCCTAATTGACTTAAGTCATCCATGTTTCTGGCTTTGTGGTAGTTGCCAATGCTTCTCTAATTACTTCAAGAGCTGTTGTGAAATTCTCAATGCAATCTCCAAAGAAAATCAATTTAAAAACACATATTTGTTAATGTGAATTATTCATGAACATTAATATTCTTAAGTATATATGCACTTAAATTAGTTTCATTTGGCGTTTTTTAAACATTTCAGAGGTACACATACACACGTTATTCATAAGTTATTCATTCAATATGTGTTGAGGTCCTACTGTATGGTAGGAAACCAGGTATATGCCTAGAAACTAATACACACCCTAGTAAATAATACCAATAATAACAACATTGACAATAAATCTTTCCTGAGTGTTTGCTGCATTCCAGACAGTTCTATGCACTTTACATTTATTAATAGTTCCTCAATTATTCCTCATAATATCCCTGTTACTACCATTACCCTTATTTAAAAGGTGAAGAAACTGAATAAATTGTCCTAGAGAGCCCAAATTGTTTGTCTTCAGAGCTTATGCTATTAACTCCAATGGTGCACATAGTAGATTCTTAGTACATATTTGTCAAATCAGTAGACCAAATATTCAAAGTACAAAATATAATAATATACCTAATACTTTTTGCAAGATTGTGCCATATCTCATTCAAAAATAATGTCTGTAAAGGAGCTTAGTTTCTGCTACAGAGAGTAAGTTGTGGACACCAATAACAAACTACATAGCCATTTGAGATTATGACTTTAAACAACAGTGTTGAAAACAGAACTTTAAAGAGGAGAGATTCATTGTACATGGAGGGATGGAGATGGTTCATAGATGAGGTGGCTCCGTGCTGAGCCTTGGAGGATTTATGCACACACAGAGGGGGGTCAGAGAGAGTTCCAGTCCGGGAGATCCCTGGAAGAAGGAGAACACAGAGCCTGTATGGAGAACATGGAATGGCTTCCTTTAGGTGGGATGTTGCTACTCAAAACCACCTAGTGACTTTTTCTGCTCTCTTTCCCTTACCTCTTATATCAGTTAGCACTATATTCACCTATAAGGATGTAGGAAATCCAGATATGGTGACATGTACGTAAAGGGCTTGTTCTCCTCACATGATGGGGGGGTCCGAGTAAATGGCTCTTGGCATTGCTAGACTAGTATCTCCCCAGTATTGAGCTGGCCTCTTCTTCATGGTTGTGAGCTGGCTGTCCCAGCCTCAGATATCATCCCTGAACTTAAGGCAGGAGCAAGGGACAGAATGGGATTGGGGGAAGATAAATGAATGAATGAATAAATACCTTAAAAAAAGAAAAAAATAACAAAGAAGAAAAAGGAAAAACAAACAAAACAAAAGGAAAAATAAACTAAAAGAATGGGGTTGGGCCACACAGACTGGGTCACTTCCTTTAATCATGAAAGTATAAGCCGTCCCAAGCCACTCCCATCCCGAGACATGTGCTCATATCTTTTTGTCCAGAACTCTGCCACATGGCCACTGCCAGCTGCACAGGAGGATGGGAAAGAGAGTATTTGGAGATTCTATAGTATGAGAGGAAAAGGGAAAATGAGGTAGGAATGAAGTTGGTTCAGCCAACCAGCAGTGTCCATGAGACACTAATAATGATGATAATACCAACTACTCTTCACCTGAGTAAAGCGCACCTGAATGCTTCCTATGTGCCCATAGTAAGCTAATCACTTCACATATACTTATTTAATTTAATATTCATTATCTCAGATCTGTGGCTGAGCTGTTGTTATTCTCATATTACTGCTACTGTGATCACCTAGGTCTAGTCATTTGCCCAAGTTCAAACAGCTGACAAGGGGTAAAAGTGCAACAGGCCTTAGCTACAATTCATTTTCGCCCCTTTTTACGAGGGCAATCACTAACTGATCATCTACAATGTGACTCGCTTTGTGCATTTGCTGTTTCTGTTGATCCTCACAACAGGTCTACGAGTGGTCAGTAACGTTACTATATGACACGTGAAGAACTGAAGCTCAGTCAGCTTACATGACTTGCCCAAGGTCACACACTTGCAGGGGGCTGAGCTGAGATTCATAACCCAGACTGCCTCATTCCAAAGCCTATATGCTGTGCTGCATTTTGTTGAGATCCTATTGGAAAATAACTCCAGTTTACTCCATCCAAAATACCTCCTATCCATCCTTCCTCTCCAGTTCTCAGCTACTTCCTTGCCTCAGGCCCCCATTACCTTGCAATTAGACTATTCTAAGAGTCTACTAAGTAGTATAAATACTTTGACATTCTCCTTCCAGATTTACTTTACTAAAATAAAAGTCACATCATATGGCCTACTTCTCTGCTCAGAAACCTCCATGGCCCCCCAACAAAAGAAGTTCAAATTCCTCAGCCAAACCTGGCTTTCTCCTACTTTCCTACCTTCCTTCCCATTGTTAGTTACTCTCTGCTTTTGACTCTTCTGCTACTGTTCATTGCATGAAGTGCTGGTCTCGCCAAAGTACAAATCTACATTAACTTAATTCAGCCAGTCCATGTGCGCAGTCCAGTGGACTCTTGAAAGAGGGGTGGGAGGCTAGTTATAGGTGTAAAGAAAGGACATTCCAAGTGGGAAACACAGCTAAAGCAAAGGCATGGGGTTGAGAGGATGAAGGATTTTAGTCAGTCTTCCCATCCGTCAGGTGTCACTGCAGGAGCAGATGCTGTAGTGGAAGATCCCAGTGGAGAGTTCTGCCAAGTAATGTGTTCAAATATCAAACTTGGAGAGGAAAAAAAGTCATATCCAGCCTTATAGCAGTGTGTACTAATCTCAAAAGTGAGTCTTTGGGTCGTGGTCATTATCTAATGATTCTGACTAATTCTCCTAGAAAATCATTCCTTTAGTTGGCATCTTTGGGTTTTTTGTTTGTTTTCTTGTTTTTTGTTTTGTTTTATTGAAACAAGGTCTCACTGTCACCTGGGCTAGAGTGCGGTGACATCATCGTAGCTCACTGAAACCTTACAGTCCTGAGATCAAGCCATCCTCCTGCCTCAGCCTCCCGAGTAGCTGGGACTATAGTCTCACACCATCATGCCCAGCTAACTTTTCTATTTTTTTTTTTTTTTTTGTAGAGATGAGGTCTTGCTCTTGTTCAGGCTGGTCTTGAGCTCCTGACCTCAAGCAATCCTGACCTCAAGAACTCCAGCCTCAGCCTCCCAAGTGCTAAGATTACAGGTGTGAGCCACTGCAACTGGCCTAACTGGCATCATACAAATGATGTTGGCCACTAGAGATCAGCTAGTCGGGCCCTGCTTTCCCAGTCTCTCCCAGTTAGAGAAGGGAATCCAATGGGGGCATAATGGAAAGTCTTTGGCATCAGAACAGATGGAGGTTTGAATCCTGGCGGTGATGGCCTTGGTCACATAAGTTACTCCACCTCTCAAATCCTCAGTGACCACATCTGTCAGTAGCAAATACCTGAGCCTATCTCTCAATGTTGTCACAAGGCCTTGAGAGGTTCCAGGTAGGAGAAAGATCAATGTTCAAGCACACCCAACTCTAGTCACTCTGAAGCTACATGGTTTGGTTGGGAAATTGCTACGATGGAGCTTCTGCAAACCTAAAAATTGTCAGGGCAGGAGTCACAACCAGCCTGGAAAGGCAGTTAAAAGATGCAATTTGTTTCATCTGGCTTCATTTTATGTCTAAACAGGGAGAGAACTTACTAAACCACACTCATGACAAGAAAGCCAAACTGCTTATGCACGGCGGAATGCAGAATTGCTCACTAAGGGTGATTTAATGGGACTAGGAATATGCAATGCAGCCGCATCGGTTAAGTGCCAGCCTTAGACTGCTAAGCACAAATGGGCCAAGTGTTGGGTGGGCTTAGCCCTGCTGTTAACTAGTTCTGTGACCTTGTGCAGGTCATGGCAAACTCTCTGCCTCCTGCACAGCATCTATAAAATGGACATGAATAAAGATGTTGGCTATGAGAATGAAAATGTGAAAATAATTTTTTAAGTTATATTTAATTTTAATTATTTTGCCATAAAATCATCTTAAAAGGTGCAGTGGATTATTGATGTTGTTATGTTGGTCCTTCATACAATAGCCAAAGTCAGAGAAAGGCCCTTCATAAATATTTCTGTCCTCAGGAATTCACATTCTAGTGGAAGAGGCTGACATGTGCATAAATCACTCTAATACAGGGTAAATAGTGGTAAGGACTGCAGGAAAGGTACAAGCCAAAGGCCCTGGGGACATGGGAGTCAGGAGATTAATTTCCAAGAGGAGGATCTGGAAAGGTTTTGTGAAGGAGATAGGATTTGGGTTGGGCCTTGAAGGCTTGGGAGAGCTTTGATTTATACCATCTTGTCTTGTGGCTCACGGAGCATGCGGAGCTTTCTCCTCTCAATTGACTCTGAGCTCCTGAAGGGTAAAGACGCTGACTTTCATCCCCCATCACCGGTTCCCCAGCATAGGGCCTGGCAGCCAGGCAGTGCTCTGCAAATGTTGTCTGAGTCCAATTAATAATTGTGATGGAAGGAAGAGGAGGGGGAATGGGAAGAGGAGGAGCCACAGTAATAACGGGTAGTGTTTATTCTTTGTGGAGTGCATGTTATGTGTCAGGTGATTTAATGCGTTCTCTCACCTCACCCTCCCAGCCATCCCGAGCCAGGTGTTATCCTCACACACTCCCCTCCCCACCCCTGCTCCACAGATGAGGGGACTGAGGCCGAGAGGCAGTGCCACCTGCACTAGGCCCCACAGGTTGTAAGCAGTGGGGTTAGCTTCACACCAGGTTACTGGACTCCTGAACTCACCAGCTATGACATGACACGGCTAGCAAAGAAGGACAGCATTCCTGGAAGAAGTCTGAGCACAGTGGATACTATGACATTTCTGGTGGAAACAATCTTCAAATCTAGCAAATATATGTTAGGTCTGTCCAGAGAAACAGAACCCACAGGGTATAGATACATAGATACATGACTGATAGAGAGACAGACAGACACAGAGTTTTATTTTAAGGAATTGGCTAACAGGATTGTGGGAGGTAGCAAGTTCAAAATTCATAGGACAGGTTGGCATGCTGGAAACTCAAACTCGAGCGGGGTTTCTATGTTGCATCTTGGCACAGAATTCCTTCTTCTCTGGGAAGGCTTCGTCCTTTAAGCCTTCAACTGGCTGGATGAGGTCTGCACACATCAGGGAGGGTAATCTGCTTCACTTGAAGTCAGCTGATTGTAAATGTTAATCACATCCACAAATACCTTCATGGCAACATCTAGACTAGTGTTTGGCCAAACACCTGGGCATCATAGCCTTGCCAAGTTGACACAAAAATTAACTATCACAAGATGTAGATAAACAGCGGCCCACCCCAGAAAGGTTTTTATATTTAGGCTACTTTATCCCTTTTTTTTTTGTTTTTTTGGTTTTTAATGAATCTTCTTAAAAAAAAAAAAAAGAATGCATGAGAACAACAAAGTTTGAAATTCTATGCATTTGTTAAGGGAAAATATATTTTTCCTCATAAAATGAAGACTATTTTTTTAAAAAATTCATAGAAGGGTAAAAAAATAAAGGGACTAGAAAATGCCAAGGTTTGATTTAAACCTCAGAATATTTTATGAATGTTTAATTTTAGAATCTGCTGCATGGAGAAGGGTATTTGCCACAGGTACATGTGGTGACCTGTTTTACATAGAGCTCCAGGAGGTCGGCATGAGGGGGCATCTCGGGTATCATTTTGTGCAACCCCACATGATACAGGTGGGGACACAAGGACCCTGAGAGGGCATCCCAGTGGCACAGCTCAGCCCCTCCAGCTCCCAGCAGAACAAGGACTCCTGCCCGCTTTCTGGCTGGGGCTTCATCCATCAGGCCCATTATCCAATTTTGTTTCAGCGGAGAAAAGAAAAATAAACACACACGAAGCCCACATTCTCCACCGTAGGGCTGCGTGCGCAGTGCTCAGGCCAGCTGTGAGCCAGATGTCCGCCCTCCCTGAAGGCGCCACACGAGCACATGAGAGAGATGATGAGGATCGCAGGGTGGGGGAGTCCCAGCCCCCACCGGCACAGGACGAGCTACTGAGTACACTCTGTGCCACCCTGAACAAGGGAGACCTGGATGTCCTGGGAGAACATCAGGCGCTCCCTGGAGGGGCTGGAGGGAGCACAGCTGTGAGGCCACATTCCCGAACTCCAGTCCCCACTTTGCCTTCTCCTAGCTGTGACTTTGCTTTTCTCAGCCTCAGTCTTCTCTATAAAATGGGGGAAAAAACAGCCTCACTATGAGAAGACAGATAAATCAAAAGGCTGAGATGTGAATCCTGCCTTTGTCACTCACAAATGATTTGGCAATTCACGTCGCCTCTCAAGCCTCAGCTCCTAAAGAGGGATCATGATGCCCGGTTACGGTGTAAGGAGAGAAACTCATGTGAGGTGCCAATCATGTCTGTCCAACAAAGTAGGAGCTCAGAAATTATTCCTCCCTTAATTCTTCCTTTTCCTCTCCAAAAGCAAATTTCAGAGACTCCTGCTTTCTGAACTGAACTCTCTGATCACCCTCTGAGACACTCAATGGCTCCTGCTTCTCCACCTCTCTGCGCTCATCAGTCATCCAACACCTGTTCATTGAGGGACGACTACTGAGTGTTCGGGACTCCACCGGGCTCGCCCCTGCCCGCATGGAGCCTGCACACTGACCTCCATGCTGCAGCCTCAGCCCTGACCCAAAGCCTGGGTGTCCCCTGCAGATGACATGTTTTAGCTTCACCTTGACAGCATTGCTGACACTACGTCCAGCCTCCAGCCCCAGTGCTAAAGCACTTGCCAGCTCTCGCCGGTGGGAAAACCACGAGTCTGGCAAGGAGGGGGTGGAGTAGAGGCCCTAGGACGGGTGCTGACAGCTGGTGCTATTGAAGTATTGATGAATTCCACCCACACTTTGGAGTCTAGGCATGGCTGCCTTTGCCTTTGTGTCTCTCTCCCAAATAATAACAGGGGCCCTAAGAACATTCCTTTTCATCTGTTGTGGGACCCATGAGGTGAGCTTCCTGAAGATATTCTTTTCTGTGAGGGGAGTTGTCAGTGGTCTCTGCGGGGCCTGGACCACACCTGTGCGCTGTGTCTGCCCCGTGAGTGGACCTCGAATGTGCAGGGCCTGGGAAGAAGCTAATTGGAATCGGGGTGTCTGAGCCTGGCAGCGGGATGCTCTTCAGTGAGTCACACTCAAGTCTGAGCTCATCTGAGGTGCTTGTGTTTGCTGCGTTGCTCATGGAAGGCAGGGAAATGAAATCAGCATGTAATGTGTGAGCTGGGAGAGAGGGGCTGAGACATCATTTAATCCAATCTGCTATTGTGGGAGCCTCTGGAAATTTCTACTGCAGGAGCCCAGATTGTATTCCCAGGCCCAGGCTGGCGACCGCTCCCTTCCCTTGCCCTTCACAGTCGCAGCACCCTGCGTCCTTCTCTGTGTAGCACTACCACAGCTCACTCAGCTGCAGAGTGGGACGTGGGTGCCAAAGCAGCACAGCCCTGCACCTCCATGCCTACCACCCCCCAATCAGATGAACAACAAACAAACCCTCTGCGGGCTGCCTGCCTGGGACACAAACTGAGGTCACCAAGTAACCAACGGGGGAAAGCACCCAAAGCTCTTGGCTCTGAGCCTTCTGATGGCCCCTGGTGTGTGGTTCCCAGTGCTCTGTCCACTAAGTATAAGGTGTGGGGACCCCCTTCTGTTTTCATTTCAGAAGGTTGAGGTCAACAAACCTTCTCCCCTCTGGTGGACCTAAAACGAGCCCCCCTCCCAGGACTAGGCTAGAGGATGCCATCCGGGCCAGACAAGGTCCTCCTGCCTCCAGAGAGAAACCTGATCCCCCACAGTCATGATCACCTCTGGGTATCTTTCCACACCCCTCTATTTTACATACGAGGAACTTAAGGCCACAAGGAGTTAAGAGATTTCCAAGATCCCACACTCTGTGGGTGCATAGCCCAGGCTAGAACCTTGGCCATCCTACTTCCTGCCGTGGCTTTTTCCATACAAGCAGCTTCTTAGCCTCATGAATCTCCAGGCCCTCGTGGTGATTAGTTTCGCTCAGTTCCCTAATAAAGCACCAACTTATTCTTTTGGTTTAAGGGATAAATTCCCAAATCCACTTTCCAGGGTGGGGTAAGACTCTGTCAAACCATTTAAGCATAGACTCCCTTTGATCTCTTTTGAGCACGGAGTTACTAATTCCCAATATTCTGATTCTTGAACCTCCAGGATAAGCCAGTCTTCTCTAAACAACCTGTTGGAACACAGATCAGGTCAGCTCCCAGAGGCATCTGGGTAAACCTAGCTCTCTCGTTGGGTTCTGGGGTAAGAGGGATGGTGACGCTCGCAGGAAAATGTAGTGGGAGAAGAGAACAGAGAGTGTGTTTTGGAACCAAACCTAAATGTGAAGCTTGACTGAGCAGCTTGGTTTTGGGTGACCCTGGGAAAGTTACCTGATTTCTCTGAGCCTTGGTGTGCTCCTCTATAAAATGGGGACACTGATATTTACTTCTCAGGATTATTTAGAAGATTTAGGAGGTAATGTATGTGAAGCACCCAGCTCCCTCTACACTAAACAAGAATGTTTTTAATTAGTTTTCTCCACCTACCTCACAGTGTGTTTTTCTTTTAAGTAATAATAACTTGATTATTTATAAAGTACATTTTGGCGTGGGGGGGGGGCTCTAGACCCAGCTAGAAAAAGGGTACAAATGGCCTCCACAAAAAGGCCATGCAGCTTGGTGACAAGACTCCTACCCTAACAAATGAGAGACCCTGACTTTCACCTCCCTCCTACCATCTGCATTTCCCAGAACAAGTCACTAGCATCTGTGCCCTTCAGTGTAAAATACAAATCACACTGTCTTCCTCACAGTACTGGCTCTGACAGAATGTAAAATATTAGATACCAATTAGGGGTTATTATTATCTAGAGCGGCACTTACAAAAGGGTGTAGGGATAATGCAAAAATAAGGTTCCCTATTGGTAATAAGTTTAGGAAACTCTGGGTTCAAGAGGTTTCTTATTGTAGAACTTCTCCTTGCCTTTCATCTGCCATATGCGTTAGGAATCTCAAGCCTGGAATCCAGTGCAGCACATCTCCCAAGAATATTTGACCACTGAACTTACATTTTGAAGACCATATCATGGGCACAATGTTCTACAGGACATGCTTCAGGAAACACTCAGCAGACATGCTTCAAACTCCTTCCAC
>JAQIFY010006230.1:0-10463 GCA_028533085.1 Varecia variegata
AAAAAAAAAAAAAAAAAAAAAAAAAAAAAAAAAAAAAAAAAAAAGAGACAATGGAGCAGAAGTGATGTTTGAATGGATAATAACTAAGAATTTCCTAAGACTGATTGCAGTCACCAACTCACATATTGAAGAAGTTCTGTAAACCTCAAACAGGGCAAATAAACAGAAAAATATATTTAAGCCCAATGTAGTAAGAACACATAAAATCAATACAAAGGTAAACATCTAAAAGGTAACCTGAGATTAAAGAGATTACCATTAAAATCTAAACAATAAATTGTGACTATGACTTTCTTACAAGAAATGGTAGTTTTAATGCCACTCAGCCAAACACCACCAAGAACATACCTATAGTTTCACAAGTGAGGTTTATTGCTGTTTTCGGGGGGCAAGAATGTATATCATGGCAACCCACCTGGCATCTCAGTAAGAGGGTGTTAGAAAGGACTTGGTATAGGATTTTGATTGGATGATTTTGAAGATAGTCCAAGGAAGCAGGTACTCATATAAATTGGGTGCTGTTAGGATGCAAGGACCATTCTATGATTGGATGTCTCAGTAAATCTTATCTAGGAAGAGGACAGTCTAGAGTGGAAATAAAGCTGTAGTTGGTAAAGGAGAGCAGTCACTCATATTAGCCAGGAGAGGACTGTATTTGGTGTTTCATGGGTTGCACAGTGACTCTGGTTTTGTCTGTGCTTAGACAAAATTATGAATTGGTCTTTCTTGTCTCATCTTATCATGTTTTCAGAGTGACCTTTCTGGATGTTAGTGTTCTGTAAGAATTTGTATGGCCAACAGGAGGACAGCATGACCTAACTGTTTCCTGCCCAGGCCAGCTTCGAACGACACTGAGATCTAGCTATAAGTGCAGACCAGTTCCCAGATGCCAGCATTGCCTTTTCTTTCTCAGTGGAAACTATAAAATAATTGGTGTTACCTTCAAAGTATGGAAAAACGAAAACTGGGAATCCAATATTCCAAACTCAATGAAAGCATCTTTCAAAATTAAAGCAAACTAAATATATTCTCAGACACCCAAAAACGTTGGGAGAATTGCCTCCGGTGGATCTATCCTGAAATAAATTCAAAAGAACCTCCTTAAGGCAGGAGAAAAATAATTCAAAATGGCTGATAAAGCAGAAAGGACAGAACTAAATGTAACTTATACACACAAACACAAATATACTTCTCAAGTTAGAATGGCAACAGGAAAAAAAAAGAAAAAAAACAAATATAGTGTGGCAAAAATGAAGGTAATATAATAAAAATGTTCTAGGATTCCTTTATTTTCTGGAAAGAGGTAAAAGTACTAATTGGTATTAGACTAAAATAAATTAGGATACATGTTAGAATGTCCACTGAAATATAATAATAAAGGAATAGCAAGAGTCTCACCAGCAAACTAATAAAATTGAAAAACAATAAATAATTGATTAGAAGGAATAAGCTCAAGAAATCCATTCTACAATGTAACTATAGTTAATAACAATGTAAAATATGATAGTAATTGATTAATCAAAGAGACAATAGAGAAAAAAAATAACAGAAAAGTAGTACCAGTAGAACATGCATAATAAGTTGATATTAATCATGATATTAAACACAAACTCACTATATGCTCCAATTAAAAGGCAAAGATTTACACACACACATATCATTTATATACTCATTTCCAAATAAGTATGTTGTACATAAAAAGTATATAAAAAGGTATGCATGATCAGTAACCAAAGGAAATGGGTGTCATTATACTAAAAGTATTCTTGAAACCAAGAAGCATAACTAGAATTAAAGAAGGACATTTCATAATGTTGAACCAATCCACTGTGGAAATAAAACAATTTTATACTCCTGTGCACATAACAGAGCCTCAAAATGTATCCATAAAATCTTGAAGAAATTAAAAGTAGCTAACATAAAATAGTAAGAAAAGCAGATAAAAAATCAGCCAGGACATAGAAAATTGGAATGTCTTTAAGAAATGTAAGATGATAATATAAATAATGCACATACGACTTCAGTACACACACTTGTCAACTGCGCACAGAGCACTTAGTAAACCTTTATGCTTAACAGCAGGCTATAAAGCAAACTTCAATAATGTCGAAGAATTGAAATCATAATGAGTATGTTTTCTTACCATTGCAGAATTAAGCCAGAAATTAAGTACAAAACAGTAACTTAAAAATTTCCCCCAAATGTTTAGTAATTAGCAGTGCATTTAAAAATAAAATGTGTACCAAAGAAGGAATCACAAAGAAAGTTAGGATATGTATTTGATTGAGGCACATACACACAAAAAAAATAGATACTTAAGGGTATGAGATTCACTTAAAGCATCATTTAGAAGAACGTTATAGACATTGATGTATCTATCATAAAAGAAGAAAAGCTGAAAATCAGTGATCCAAGCATTTTTCTCAAAGTTAAGAGAAACACTTTTAAAGAAAATAACAGATAATAAAACATAAAAAATATACTAGAGATAATTAAATCAAAAGTTGGTCCTTTGAAAAGACTAGTAAATACCATAAAAATACTGACAGTATGGATTAATAAAACCAGAAAAAAACACACACTACCCCCTCCTCCAAAGAAAGTAATAAAGAGGCATAATTTATCAGTACCAGTAATAAAAAAAAGAGAACGTCATTATACAATTTATGGTCATCAAATAATAAAGAATAATAAGAGAATGATATAAACACATATATGCTATAATAATTAAAATGGGAAAGATGCAAAAAATCCTAAATGAAATAATAGCATGAATACTGATATAAAAATGAATGTGGTGGCAGAAACAACAAAACACTACATCCTGACCAAGCTAGGATTATTCCACAAATGCAGGAAGGATTTAAAATTCATACAGCAATCAGTACAATTTGCCATATTAACAGAAGAGAATTAAAAAATAGCAGAATAGAAACTAATGAAATTAGAAAAAGTATGTCATATTTTCAGCAGAGGCAGAAAAAACCCATTTCATAAAATTCATTATATTATCTCGTAAAATTCTCATTGACCTAACAATTGAAGAAAACCCCCTATTTGAGAGATCACCAAAAATCCTACAGTAAATATCAGATAAAATGAAGACAACTTAAAATCTTTCTTGTGAGATCAAAAATAACACATTGATATTACCACTTCTATTCTTGTATTTAACCTTGTAGTTAAGCCTCAGCCAGTGTAATAAAGCAAATAAATAAAATATCAATAGAAATAAATAAATAAATAGCATTATTTGCAACAGATATAAATGGAAAATAGGGCAATAAAATCTACAGATAAACTGTTAGAATTTATAAAGGAATTTAGCAAACTTACCTGATACAAGTAAATAAACAAAAATCAATTGCATTTCTAAACATTGTACCAACAATAGTTAATAAAGAAAAAAATACAACTACTATTTCCAATAGCATCAAAAACACCCCAGTCCTAGGAATAAGTTGAATGAATAATCTATAAAAGTTCTGTACCTGAGAGATCAGGGTGGAGCAAGATGTCCAAATGGAAACCTCCACTGATCATCCTTCTTCATGAACACCACATTCAGCAACTATCCATGCAAGGAAGCACCTTCAGAAAAAACAAAAATCAGGTGAGTGATCACAGTACCTGGTTTTAACATTATATCAAGAAAAGAGGCACTGCAGAGGGCAGAAAAGAGGCACCACCCCTCCTCCTCCCCTGGCAGCACCACATGAACACCCCAAGGGAAGAGAGAATCTATGTGCGCAGGGGAGGAAGAGTGAAGTGATTGCGGGATTTTGTATCGGAACTCAGTAGTTCCCTGTGACAGGGAAACACAGCACAAGGCAGAATACTGCCGACTCATACGGAGGGAGCATTTAGACCAGCCTGGCAAGAGGGAAATCCTCTGCCCCAAAAGCCATTTGGCTAGGGCTGCCGCCAGCTGACAAAAAGTGGTCTGGGGCTGGGAATAAATTCATAAGGCAGTCAGGACACAAAGGCTGCAGTCCTTGGGCAATTCCTGCAGCCATGCTGGCTCAGAGCCAGTGGACGTGGGGTACACATGACCCAGTGAGACATGATAAACAAATTCAGTAAAGTTGCAGGATACAAAATCAACATACAAAAATCAGTAGCATTTCTATATGCCAACAGTAAACAATCTGAACAACAATCAAGAAAGTAATCCCAGTTATAGTAGCTACAAATAAAATAAAATGTGTAGGAATAAACTTAACCAAAGAAGTGAAAGATCTCTGTAATAAAAACTATAAAATCTTGATGAGAGAAATAGAAGAGGACACACACAAAAAAATGGAAATATATTTCACGCTCAGGGATCAGAAGAATCGGCATTGTTAATATGTCCATAGTAGGCAAAGCAATCTACAGATTCAATGCAATCTCCATCAAAATACCAATGACAATCTTACAGAAGTAGAAAAAATAATCCTAAAATGTATATGGAACCACAAAAGACCCAGAATAGCCAAAGTCATCCTCAGCAAAAAGAACAAAACTGGAAGAATCATATTATCTGACTTACAATTACACTGCAGAGCTATAGTAACTAAAACAGCATGATACTGGCATAAAAACAGACACATAGACCAATGAAATATACTAGAGAACCCAGACACAAATTCACACATCGATAATGAACTCGTCTTAAACAAAAGCACCAAGAACATACAGTGGGGAAAGGACAGACTTTTCAATAAATAGCATTGGGAAAACTGACTATCCACATGTAGAAGAATGAAACCAGACCTTTATCTCTTGCCATATATAAAAATCAAATCAAAATGGATTAAAGACTTAAATCTAAGACCTGAAACTATGAAACTACTAAAAGGAAACATTGGGAAAACACTTCGGAACATTGATCAGGGCAAGGACTTCTTGAGTAATATTGCCAAAGCACAGGCAACCAAAGCAAAATTGGATAAATGGGGTCACATCAAGATAAAAGCTTCTGCACAGGAAAGGAAACAATCAACAAAGTGAAGTGGCAATGAACAGAATGGGAGAAAATATTTGCAACTACCCATCTGACAAGAGATTAATAACTGGAAAATATAAGGAGCTCCAACAACTTAGTAGGAAAAAATCAAATAATCCAATTAAAAAATCGGCAAACGATCTGAATAGACATTTCTCAAAAGAAGACATACAAATGGCCAACAGGTATATGAAAAAATGCTCAACATCATTCTTCGTCAGAGAAATGCAAATCAAAACTACAATGAGATATCATCTCACCCCAGTTAAAATGGCTTTTATAAAAAGACAGGCAATAACCAATACTGGTGAACATGTGGAGAAAGGGGAACACTTGTACATTGTTGGTGGGAATGTAAATTAGTGCAACCACTATGGGGAATGATATGGAAGTTCTTTGAAAAACTGAAAATAGAACTGCCATATGACCCTGCAATCCCACTGCTGGGTATATATCCAAAGGAGGGGAAATCAACATATGAATAAGATATCTGTATTCCTGTGTTTATTGCAGCACTATTCACAATAGCCAAAATTTGGAATCAACCTAAGTGTCCATCAATGGATGACTGGATAAGGAAATTGTGGTACATATACATGATGGAATATTATATAACCATTAAAAGAATAAAACTCTGCCATTTGCAAAAACATGGATAGAACCGGAGAACGTTACATTAAGTGAAATAAGCCAAACACAGACAGACAAATCTCACATGTTCTCATTTATATGTGGGAGCTAAATATAATATCAAAATCAATTTATATCATGGAAACAGAGAGTAGAATGATGGTTACCAGAGGCTGGAAAGGGTAGCAGGGAGGGGGAGATAAAGTGGGGATAGTTAATGGCTGCAAAATATAGTTATTAATAGATAGCTAGAATGAATAATATTTCATAGGACAACAAAGTGAATATAATCAACAATAAGTTAGAATATACTTTAAAATAACTGAGAGAGTGGAATTGGAATGTTTCTAACACAAATGATAAATGTCTGAGATGATGGATATCCCAATTACCCTGATTTGATTAATTCACATTATATGCTTGTATCAAAACATCACATGTTCCCTATAAATATGTACAAGTATTATGTACTCATAATAAAGATAAAGAAATTTTAAAAAGAAGAAAACCAGTTCATGTACTTTGCTATGCATGTGAACAACAAAAAAAGCTCTACATCAAAAATAATAAAAACAACAGAGTAAAATTAAAGACCCAAATCAGTGGAAGTCTATACTACGTTCATTATTGAAAGACACAGTATTCTAAAGGAAATGATTTTACTCATCTTCATTTTATGAAATTCCAATCAACATTCCAGGACCTTCATGTGTATAAAAATTAAGAAGGTGATTTGTATGGAAATACAGTGTCAAGTACAGCTAAGAAAATCTTAAAGACCAGTATGGAGAACCTACACTTCCAAATGTCAAGACTTATTAGAAAGATGAGTAATTATGACTGTGTGATACTAGCATAAGGTAAACAAACCACTAGAATCAAATGGAAGCCCCCAAACAGAACCAAACATGTACAGACTCTGGATTTATGACTAAGGTAGTACAACAAGGCACATAGGAAAGATCAGGCTTTCCAATAACCATTGCTGAGTAAACTGGCTAGCTATACTGGGAAAACAAAACAAAACAAGATTTGAACCTTGCCTCCCTGTACATAGAAAATACTTTGATCACAAATATAATTGTAAAAGGTAAAAATATATAAAGATTTTGGAATATAACAGAAAAATACATTCATGCCTTTGTCAAGCTTAAATACCAGGACACAAACAGCACTAAAAATAAAGAAAAATAGTGATAAAATATAACTAACTGTTAAAATTAAAAACTATTTTTTACCAAAAACTGTCCACAAAGAAACAATATTTTTACAACACAAATAACTCGCAAAGGACTTGTATCTGGAATATATAAACTCCTTCAAATAACTAAAAAATGGATAGAAATGTGGTAGAGCAAATGGGAAGACACTGGAAAAAGTACTTTAAGAGGCTTTGTACCTTTGCAAAGATGTTTGAAAAGTTTCACAACCAGGTCATCAGGAAAATGCAAAATAAAACAACAGTGAAGTAGTAACGCATGCATCAATACAGAAAATAAATTGTTTTTTCCAAGACTGAAAACAGCAATTTTAGGTGAGCACCTGGAGTAACCAGAACACATACACTGCTGTTGGAGTATAGATTTGGGGAAATTTTTGACAGTGTGTAGTGAAGTGAATGTCCACATGCCCAGCCATTCCCTCTGCAGCTTCATTGGACCTGTGGAATTCTCTGGGATGAGCTACTTGTGATTGCCCACACTGATTATTCCCTAGGACCACACACATCCATCCTTTTTCTCACTTCTCTACTAGTAATAATTAGCCCTTGCTTGTGTTCAAATACTGTTCTAATATTCTTATTGAAAGCATTTAAGACAGATATGAAGCATTTGCCATAGATTATCAATACCTTATGCTAAGGGCCAATGTGCATGGCTCTCTGTAGTCTTCCTTCAGAGTGGCATATTGGATACCACCATGGAAAGTGCTCCAGGGGAAGGAGCTGACCTTTCCACCACTATATAAATTTACAGGCAAGTTGAGAGGAGGCCATGGAACGTCCCTTGAGTCTTTGATTATATAGCAAATGTACATTTCTAGACAGAGAGATGGGCTTGTTAATCTAGAGCATAGGTATCAGCTAGAGGTCTTGGGTTCTTCTGTTGAGATAACTCTGCAGGTCTATTAAATTAGACAACAGGAGAAAGAATTAGCCTCTAGGGACATCCAGGTTTATCTCTCCTTAGACCATCCTCTATCCCTTGAGGGACTATTGGATACACTATCCGACATTCCAGTAAATGTCAGGTTGTTAAAACTTCTACAACATGGTCTGCAAGTGGAAAAATCAATACGTTTTCTTGCAGCCAAGTCCAGTATAGTAAGTAACTTTATGTGCAACTGTCTATGACACTCAACTACTTTTAATCTTTCTTTTCCAACTTTTTTCATCACTCTTGGATATACATTTTTATTTAATCAGAAATTTTCCTTTGTCTTTTATATACTCAATTTCATTTTAATATCAAGGTTATATCATATTTATGCATGTTTTATATATTGCATAATAGTTCTATCTCATATGCTCTCCTAAAAAGTAGAAAGTTTTTGCCTTTTGTCAAATAGTTTAAGCTTTTGCTTTAAAAAGATGTAACTATTTTATAAACTATTTTCTAGTTTTCTGATAGTGCAAAAATATTTTTCATGACTAAAGTATGTAACTTTATATTAAAACTATGGATTATGTGAAATATTAACTTTTTTATTTTTCAAAATTTTGGGTTGTTTCAAACATCAGGAGGTCCTATAAGCAATGAACAAATGTGACATTTAAATATTTTATTTCAAATCATCTACATTGTGTTTTTGGGGTACCTTTCAGAGCTTCTGTCACAGCATAATTTGATAATAATAACAACCAATAATAAGAATGATAATAAATAATATCTTAATATTTACTCTTTCAGATCTGATTCTAAGGACCTAAGTTCAACATCTGATTTGATCTTCAAAAGACCTACCAGAACATATTATTAATATTATGACCATTTGACAGGTAAGTGAACTAATAACTGAAACATTGGCAGCTTGAGTAATTTTCCCAAGTTCACTTAATTGGAACATATTAGAACCAACATTTTACCCCAAGAGGCCTGACTCCAATGCCTCTTCTCTTAACTAACACACACGTGACCTCCCTAAACATCTTAACTAGCTCAGTGTTTCTGCCAAAGAGGAACAAACAGGACTTAAGGAAGTCTGGGTAGGAGAGGAATGAATAGAAGGGAACATGGTTCCAAGGGTGCGGTCCATGTGGGTAAGTCAAGGTGAAACATTGGAGGAGATCAATAGACCCAACAAAATCAAAGGTTAGCAGAGGGAATGAGTCCAAGAAGAAGTTTGCTAACTGCCATCTTTCTCTCTTTGAAAAATATCCTTTAAGTTGGTCCAATTTTCCTGTCAATTAAAAAAAGAAAGGATAGCAGTAAAGAGAATCATTTCTCAAAATGAAAACAGTGACCAAGAGGAGCACTGTATTTTAGTAGGAAAGGGGTGAGTAGAGTTTAAGGGGGGGGAAAAAAAACTGGGACAAAGAAAATGCAAGCTCTGAGAGTTGAGTGGCTCCACTGCCAGAAGGGAAATAGAGTCCTAGGAGACAAAGTGGCACAATGTGAAGCCGTAAAGAAAGAGAGAAGCCTGAGGGCAGATGAGAGAGCCTGTAGCCCTTTGTAGAATACAGAGAACAGGAAGACAGGGAAATTAGCACCTGATGTGAATTAAAAAGGAAAGCAAAGGAAAAGGAAAAGTGATGTAACTGGAATTCTAAAAGATGACAAAGAGAGACAATAATATACTTGAAGGTCCAAATGGAAGCATATTTCAATAAGGCAAATGAATTCATAAGTAATTTGCTTAGTAAATTTGAATTAATTTTACCAGCTGATTTAACTTTCTTCAGGATGACCTACATGAAGTGATAAAATACACATAGGCGATAAACGAAGGCAAATTAACTATAGGTAGGCACCTTTAATAAGACATGTGAATGACACTATTCCATAAGAGCTTCCTTATGGAAGCAAGACCAACATCTCCTCTTTCTCCTCCCCATCACGCTATTCAATGTGAAGATGATGAGGATGAAAACTTTTATGATGACCCATTTCCATTTAATGAATAGTAAATATATATTTTTTTCCTTATGGTTTCTTAATAACATTTTCTTTTCTCTAGCTTACTTTATTGTTAAGAATATAGTACAGAATACATTTAACATACAAAATATATGTTAATTGATTGTTATTGGTAAGGCTTCCAGTTAACAGTAGGCCATTAGTAGTTAAGTTTTGGGAGAGTCAAAAGTTATATACAAATTTTCAACTGCATGAGAGGTCAGAGCTCCTAACCACCATGTTGTAGGAGGGTCAGCTGTATATAGTGTGTGTGTATATATATAGGGAGAGAGAGAGAGAGAAAGAGATTCTTATATATTTTTTTTAAATATATATGTTTTATATATATTTTCAAACATATATTTGTGTTTTATATATATTTTTAAACATTGAAGAAAAGATCAGAGCTACTTGGATATAACTGGATTTCTTCTCTAGTTGGATGGCAAATGAAGTCTAGTGATTTGATACAGTTTTCACCAAATTATCATTTGAAGCAATGGAAAATAGAATTCTGAAAATGCAGTTTTGGCTTGGTGCAGTGGTCCATGCTTATAATCCCAGTACCTTGGGAGGCTAATACAAGGAGGATCACTTGAGGCCAGGAGTTTGAGACCAGCCTGAACAACATAACAAGAACCTTGTCTCTAGAAAAAATAAAAAAACAAAAAAAAAAAATTTAGCTAGGCATGGTGGTGCATGCCTGTATTCCTAGCTACTTGGGAGACTGA
>JAQIFY010006231.1:0-10462 GCA_028533085.1 Varecia variegata
CCATACAGTGTGCTCCGCTTCCATTAGTTGTGCGTTTACCCCCTACCCCCCCACCCCCCGCCCCCGACCGGCACCCAGTGAGTGTTACTACCATGTGAGCACCTTAGTGTTGAAAAGTTAGTACCAATTTGATGGCAAGTACATGTGGTACACGTCTTTCCATCCTGTGATACCTCACTTGGAAGGATGGGCTCAATCTCTATCTAGGATAATATAAGAGGTGCTAATTCACCATTGTTTTTTGTAGCTGAGTAGTACTTCATGGTATACATATACCACATTTTATTAATCCACTCATGTATTGATGGGCACTTGGGTTGTTTCCACATCTTTGCAATTGTGAATTGTGCTGCTATAAACATTCGAGTGCAGATGTCTTTTGCAATTGCTTCTTGAACAACATGGGTGTGAATTGCATGGGTCCATTTATATATGGATTTTCTCCCACCTCTGCCACCGCTGAGACAACAAGACCAACCCCTCCTTTTCCTCCTCCTCCTCAGCCTATTCAACTTGCAGAAGATAAGGATAAAGACTTTATGATGATCCACTTCCACTTAATGAACAGTAAATATATTTTCTTTCTTATGATTTTCTTAATAGCATTTTCTTTTCTCTAGCTTACTTTATTATAAAAATACAGTATATAACACATATAACATACAAAACATGTGTTAATCAACTATACATCTTATTGGTAAGCCTTTCGGTCAATAGTAGTATGTTTTGGGGGAGTCAAAAGTTATATCCAGATTTTTGACTGCACAGGGGGTTGGTTCTCCTAACCTTCATGTTGTTAAAAGTCAATTGTATATATACATTCTCTCCTTTGCTCTTTGTACTTAATATATTCTGAGATAACTTCATGATAATATATGATAATAGAAATGTTTATTTTTTAACTTCTATTAGGTGCTCTATTATATGAATGTGCCATAGCATGTTTATCTAATCCCATATTGATGACATAGGGTTGTTTTCAGTGTTTTGCCATTTTCTTATTTATTTTAGGATTTCTTCCAACCGTCCTTTTATTCACTACCAAAACAGACAGAAAATTAAAATAATTTTACCTCCTAAGGATGTTTTAAACTGGATTCTGACTTTTAATCCCTAAAGCCACTGCTTTAATTCAAAACCTTGTGAACTCTTTCAGACATGCTCTTTCACACATATTATTGGTATCTTGGTGCATAGGAGAGAGTATATAACAGGAATTTGACTTGATTGGAAGGTCAGGGAATGCTTGCATAAGAAAACAATTTCTAAACTCATACCTGAAGACTGAACAGGCATTAAATAGAGAAAGGGCATTCTAGGCAGAGGAAAAGCAAATGCTCAGGTGCTGTGGTGTGAATGTTTATGCAGAGCAGGAGGAACCGAAAGAAAGCCAATAAGTTGAAAGCACAAAAAGCAAAAGAAAATTAACTGGAGAGTTAGGTAGAGGCTGAAACATGCAGGGTTTGTAGGCTAGATTAAGGATTATTTATTTTATTCTAAAATACATAGAAATCATTTAAAAATATTAAGCAACGGGACAACGCAATCGGATTTGGGGATTGGAAACATCATTCTAGCCACTGGGTGAACCAAAAATTGGAGCAGTCCAGGCAAGAGATACCAACACGCGCTGGTAGTAGTAGTGGTGGAAAAGTAAACAGATTGAAGAAATATTTTAAAGTAGATTTAATGTTAAATTAAATTATATTAAATACTTAAAACTATCTAAGAATAGATAGATAGTACTTCATGATGGATTGATTAAGGGAGTGTTTCCTGTAACCATGTTTCTGCTTTTATAACTTGATAGACAGTGATTCCTATCACTGAAACAGGGAACAGTGAAAGACAGCTGGGTTGGGGTAGGGTGAGGGGTGGGGTGGAAATGTGAGTTGGTTTTTTGGACATGCTGAGACTGAGGTGCATCTGAGATTCTAAGATAAGTTAGTAAACACCAGATGGAAATAAAGGCCAGAGGACAGGTCTTGGTTGATGATGCACATTTGTGAGTCATCTGCAAATGGTGTAATTTGAAGTCATGAATGTATATGAGAATGCCTACGTCTGTAATGAGCAGAGGAGAGGCCTAGACCAAGCTTTGGGGAGTGGCAACGTGAACAGCAGAAAGGGGAGGAGGAACACACCAAGGAGATGGAGAGATGGCAGCACATGAGCAGGATTAAAAGGAAGCCAGGGAAAGGGAGTGTACAAAGGAGAGAATGCTCAGTTGTGTTGATTGCTGCTTGAGGTTGAGTTAAAATGAAGCCATAGAAAAATGATCATTAGATTGAGCAACAGAGAAGTCATTCATAACATTAGTAAGGGCTGTTTCAGTGAAGTGGTGGAGGCAGAGGCCTAACTAAAGGGAGTTGAGGAGTGAATAGATGAGGAGGTTGAAAGGGCTTTCCCTTTAGAGAAGTTTGACTGGGAAAGGAAGTAACAGCTATTTCTCAAGCTATTGTAGAAATAGCTGGAGGACAAGGTGAGGTTAAGACAGGTCTTCTAAAGAGAGAAGAATATTTTGAATACAGATGGGAATGATTCAGTAGAGTGAGAGAGATTAGAGGTGAAAGAAAAAGGGAGAAAGAGCAAGGAATCGAGGCCCCAAAAGGCCAGAGAGAATTAGATCTATATTGAAGAATTGGCTGACAATAGGAGAAAGAACACTTCATCAGGTGAAATAGGAGAGAAGGAGGAGATGAGGACAGGTACAAGGGGGTTTGTTGATCTAGTGATACGATTATGAGAGAGTGCGCCTCTGGTGGTTTCTACTTTCTCCATTAAATTTGAAGAGAGGTCGTCAATTGCACGCGATAGTGATGGGAATAGAGATTCTAGGAAACAGATATCTCCATGAACAGGAATGTGAGCTTATAAGAGAAATGTAGTATGATTGTTGGACAGTATGGACAGCTCATCTGACTTGCCAATTGGCAATATGATTGTTCTTCTGTACTTTACAACATCCTGTGTTGTAAATTAATCCAAACTGATCTCCATAAGAGATTGTTCTGAATTAACCAGATAATGGTTTCAATTCTCTGTTTCATTTATGTCTTAGCCTGGATCTTCTAAAAGCAGAGCTTGAAGCAGTGAGCTCATGTGCTTTTATTTTTTAAAGCGTACAATCCCAGAGAAGATGAGTTAAGGACAAGGACAGTGGAACAAGGAAGGAGGAAAAGCCAAAGTGAGGATGTTATATGTGAGTTGCCGTGAAGTGCAATTGATTGCTGGATTCAAAAGATTATGCTCCGAAGAATCAGAATACGCCATATCTCAAGACTGCCCACTTAGGGGAGGAGGTGGTAGAAAAAAGGGAAGATTTTATCCATTGGCTGTGATCTATAAGATCTTATGTTCACCCCGTGTCCTTCCAGGTTGTACATGTCTGGGTGTCGGCCCCTAGGAGGGTCCAGAAGGGGCTGCAATGCAAAGGGAAGAGACAGGTATGAGGAAGGTCCAGAAGGTGAAGTGCTTTCAACCTTGACAGCCCATGCAGAGCTGGCTGGCCCAGCAGCCCCTGGAATACAAGACAAAGAACATCTACGTCCAAAGAAGTATCTGATACAATTTGCTACTGGGAATATGGCTTATTTGATTTGACTGAAGCCAAGTGATACTTTAGAAGCATAGACAAAAATGGAAATCAGCTAGTTTGTTTCTAAAGTCATTAGCAGAAGTTTCCTAATCCGGATGGTGAGCTGATCAGAGATGTTAAGACGTTTTCCAGATAGCAGGAGAATTTCAGATCTGATTTGAGCAGACATACAGGAAACAATTTTAAAATTATTATCTTAGCAGGGCAGAAGAGTCTCATGGATTCTGAATGCTTTTTTTTTTTTTTTTTTTTTTTTGACTCATAAAGTATCTTTGTCCTGCCATCTAGTGCTCATGAGTTTATCAGAGGGAAATTTGTAAGGAGTTGCTTTATCTGTTTCTCAATGGCAACACTACCAACATTTTATGGCAGGACAATTTCTAGTTATGAGGGACTGCCCCAGGCGGGGCTGGAAATGTACGTCCTTGCCCTTCACTACCCCCCACACCCAGTCTCCTCAATAAACAGCAATATCTACCCAGAGTTGTTGGAAGGACTGAAAACATTCCCGCACATTTTCAAATATGCCCCATCATCTCAACCATTGAGAGCCCCTGCAGGAGGGGTAGATGGTTAGCTTCTATTATAGATGATGACACTACGGCTTGGAGAAGCTAGGTAACAAGCTCACATTAGAGATTAGCAGTGGACTAAATGGTATAGCCTACTACACACACACACACACACACACACACACACACACACGAGATCAGCAGTGGAGGAGGTACTCCATAAACATAAATCCTTTTCCAATCCCCCTTTCCTCTCTACAGAGTGTCCTTAAGAAACATTAGCACTCTTACTACATTTGTAATACGACAGTTTGTATAAATTTCTATTTTCACATAGCTTTATTTCATAAAGTGAGGTTCACTTGTAAGATCATCATAGTAACAAAAATAGGCTAGATAATAGATCAGAGAAAAGTAACAAAATACAAGGATCATTAAGAGATTGAGAGAGATCTTAGGAGGAAATTTTAAACAAACGAGGCTATTCAGACTGGAAATTAGAATGCGGAGTTGATGATAGCCTTCTAGCATATGAAGGGTTTTCACACAGAGAATGGTATGTGTAAGTGACACACTCCACTAGGCTGAGATGATTGCATTGGCATAATGGATATGCAGTGCTTGAAAGCTTAACAAACACTTTCACATAATTATCTTATTTAAATAACTTTATAGCATTGAGTTGAGTCCAAAATGCAAATGTTATATGCATCTTGTTATGTACATATGTAAAAGACTAGGAAAAATAAAAACATTCATAAAAATGAGAGAATCATTGAATGTAAGCATTTCCAGATTTCAATCACATAGGAAGATGGGAGTTCATATGGGTCCATGCCCCACTACCTAACATCTGGGTAATGTTGAGAATTGCTTAATTTCTTTCTTTCTCTCTCTTTCTTTCTTTCTTTTTCTTTCTTTCTTTTTTTTTTTTTTTTTTTTTTTTTGAGACAGGATCTGCTTGGTCACCTGAGCTAGAGTGCAGTGGCATCATCATAGCTCACTGCAGCTTCAAACTCCAGGGCTGGGCTCAAGCAATCCCCCTGTACCAGCCTCCCAAGCAGCCTGTAACTACAGGCATGTGTCACCATGCCTGGATGATTTTTCTATTTTTTGTGAAGACAGGGTCTTGCTATGTTGCTCAGGGTGGGAATTGCTTAATTTCATTGAAGATGTAGTTAGGTATTACAAGACCTAGTTGAACAAACCAACAAAAATTGGTCAAAGTGAAATCAAGTTCAAAGAGAAAGTGTACATGTATGACAAACTACAGACTCTCAATGAAAACAAACACAAATTTTTAGAAAACAGGGAAGCTAGGAACACAGGATTATAGGGAATGCATGAGGCACAAGGAAAAGACAGAGATGATAAGCTAAGAGAAAAGCCTGGAAGAGAGAATTTGGAGGAGAACAAAACTACATAAATACTGGGCCTGGTGGCTCATGCCTGTAATCCTAGCACTCTGGGAGGCTGAGGATATTTAAACAAACAAACAAACAAACAAACAACAACAACAACAAAACGATATTTACAAGCTGCATGCCTGTAATTCATTATTCATGAGGAACTGTCCATCTCATTACCTATTAGCTGACATAACTAGAAATGGGTACTTGATATAAGAGGTAAGAAGGATTGACTACGTAATGTGCATGAACATTATTATTCATATCCATTCAGTATAGTATTTATATGATCTAACCAACTTTTAAATTAGGGTATTATCTCCTGTGATGGTGCTATTATACCTTCCTCTTTGGGATTATTCATTCAACAAATAAAGCACCCCCTATGTGTCAGGCACTACCTGAGGCACGTGGTATACAGTAGAGAACAAAATAAATACATTCTTGCCCTCATATATATTATTTTATTATATGTGTATGGAGGTGGGAGAGGAGACAAAGAACTAAAAAAATTCAGTACATAAGTAGTGATAAGTGTTAGTAAACATTAGATACTAAATACTAGATATTAGTAAAGCAGGGAAGGATGATATGAACTGTTGGGGCATTAATGGAAAAATAGCATTTGTCAGCCTGAGCAATTCCATCTCTACAAAAAATAGAAAAATTAGCCAGGCATGGTGGCACATGCCTGTAGTCCCAGCTACTCGGGAGGCTGAGGTGGATCACTTAAGCCTAGCCCAGAAGTTTGAGGTTGCAGTGAGCTGTGATTGAGACACTTCACTTCAGCCTGGGCAACAGAGTGAGACCCTGCATCTAGATAAATAAATAAATAAATAAATAAATACATAAACAGCATTTGTTGCTCTGGATAAAACATTAGATGAGAAAAGGAGGACAGAAAACTGCATATAAGTACATTGCCAATTTTTATGTAAAATGTATTTAATACAATATGCATAGAAAAGAGAATTAAAGGAAATATATCTAAATATTAAGGTGATTATCTTTTTTGGATGATGAAATTAGGGGTGATTTTTAAAAATGTTTTTCCTTATACTTTACTATTTTCATTCATTTTTCTATCATTAGCATGTACTTTGTAAATCAGAAACAATACAAATTTTAAGTTATTTTTCTAAATAGATGTTCTTTATCTCCACTAAATGGAATGGTTTATGCTCCAACATAATATATTTGGGTTAGATGTATGAAAGTTTCGTTTTCTAGAGAGATAAAATAAAACCTTCCAGAAATGCCCGTAGTATCTCTCTTTATGGTTACATTTCTTTCTATTAAAATGTTACTAATTTTTAAAGTTTCGGAGCAAATCCCCTTGATTTTTTCCCCCTTCATTCACTTACCACTTGAACCAGTCATAAAACAGTTATCATCTAGTTGGTAGTATTTAGTAGTCTCTCCTTGAGAGGTACTTAGGTATAGTGTATAAGAACACAGGTTCCAAAGACAGGCAGCCTGGGGTTGAATTCTATCTTGCTACTCACTATTTGTGTGATTTTAGCCAAGTTACCTGCTCTTTCTGTGCCTCAGTTTCCTCCCCAGAAAATAGGATGCATACAATTCCTATCTCATAGATTATTGTGAGGATAAGTGATTTAATCTGTTTATAGCACTTGGAAAAGTGCTTGGTATATATTAAATGTTAGTCATTATTGCTCTAAATTTAATTTTCCAGAAGGCAGGGACTACATTTTCTATTTCTCTATAGTTTTAGCTACAACTAAGCACAGTGCCAGAAACTGTATTTTATCCATTTCATGCCCCTAGAACCCAATATAAGTGGGAAATAGTGAGATTTGAGGTGGGGGTAGAGAAGAACAAAATGCCAAGCAGTTTTATACGTTATCTTTACACCCACTCTGTCATTCTTGGAGGTGGATAGGAGATAGGAAAGCTGAGCCTCT
This sequence comes from Varecia variegata, assembly GCA_028533085.1. Lineage (NCBI taxonomy): Eukaryota > Metazoa > Chordata > Mammalia > Primates > Lemuridae > Varecia > Varecia variegata. Next base: position 7,445 of record JAQIFY010006231.1, read on the forward strand.
GAGAATTTAAACAACTTACCCAAGATCACCCAGATGTTAAATGCAAATCAAATTCATGTTGTTTTGACTCTTTTCATTGTACTATGTGTTGGAACTAAACATGAATAAATGTATGAGTAAATTTGAGAAGGATCTGGAATTGTCTCTGGAGCTTCTCTTGTGCTTATTTACCACCTTATTGCCAGAATTTAACACACTGCCTACTTCCCAGGAAGAGCTCAATAAATATTTATTATTAAATGAATGAATAAAGAAAGAAAGAAAAGGACAAAGGAACAAATCAAGGAATGAATGGGCAAAATGACCTTTCAAAAAGGTATTTTCAGTCTTAATATTCAGTCTCATACATTCAGTATATGATGGATTTATGATAAATGCTTCTATTTAGTACCTAGAGAAAGTGGAGGAAATAATTCATACTTGTTTGCTATAAGTGCAAATTCAGACCAACTGGCTCACAAATCACCTGTGGTTCTACTTTTATAAAATGAAGAAGGAATAAGTCTCCAGCTGTGCAACCATAAGCTTCATTTGTTTGGCTGTGGGTTCACTTGGAATTGGCAAAGGAATTCAAATAAATCTGTGTAGTGTATCCTGAACATATTTTTTTCTTATTGATTCAGGGAACTTTAGGAAAACATTTTTGTTTGTATTTTAGGTGATTGTATCCCAACCCCACTCCCACCCCCAACATTCAGTCTCAAGCTGGTAAGGTCTATAGGGACTCCTGGAGGGACTTTTACAGATGCTTCCTTGATTCAAATTAGTCCCCAACTTCCTCCTAATATAATCATGGGAGAAACACCATAAGTTTAACGTAAAATGGATTTGTTTATAATAAGATGTCAACATGATAAAACCACATTAATACATCTGCAGGGTACAGTGAAAACCTGTTGCAAAAAAATCAGCTGTAAAAATAATTTTCATTTAGATGACAAATACCAGATAGTTGAGAAATAAGCCAATATATGTCTTTGTGAAGGGAAGTTTATATCCCACTGGTGCTTATAAAACATTTCTCAATTTATAAAAATAAGCTTTCTTACATGATTTCAGAGTATATAAAAATACTCACCCTGGAAATGGCATAATAATCATTTTGGTTTACACAGTTACATCTCACCACTCACACATATAAGTCTTTGACATCATAATTAATTTTTAAACATGGAGATTGCTTTAAGATAGCCAGATACCTATAATATTGCAAGTACTGTGTAGTGAGAATAGCAGAAATATACACAAGACAAGTGTTAGTCATAGATACTTTTAAAATTTTGGGATCCACTACTAATGCACAATATTGGACAAGAAATCTTTCTCAGTGTTTGAATTAGAACCTTGAATGAGGAAATTACTAATGTTTGGTATTGTTATTATTTTTATTACCACATATATCTGTGGTGTGTAGTTATATAACGCTATAGTCATACGACACTTTTTTTTCTTTTGTTTCTTGTGGTTATTGGTACAGAGAGAAAGCTGTCTGAAGCATTTAATAAACCTTAAGTCCCATTTTATTAGGGTAAAATTTTTTTTCTCATGGAATTTTCTGCATTGAATTAGAATAACAGCAATAGATTTTATTGTAAAAAATGACTCATCCTTTTAAATTTTATAATATAAGGGGAATCATGACAGATATATAGCCATTAGTTACACAAACATGTAGACACATAGACATACCTGTAGGTTATTGCCTGGCTCCTAAATATTTGCATCTCATACATACACTTTGGTACTAAAAGGTGGAAAGACAGTCATGTTAAGGATTATGTAAATAGAGCATATTGCACATCTGTGTATAACAGCTTCTTTTTGTTTGAAAGTCAAATCAAATATCCTGCCTTTTGTTTATATTGCTTATGACTTTTCACACAAGTGTGCTTATAAAGTTTACTCTATTCTTAGTCAATTTTTGCTGCAGTAACACACAACACCAAAATTTTAGTGCCTTATGCAAATAAAGATTTATTTCATGCTCAGAGGCCTGTGAGTTGGCTATAGCTTTGCTGGGCTCTGTGTTTTTTTCAGTCTGGGACTATCTGAGGAAAGCTCTTCCTTTGGCAGAAGTCAGGAGAACAAGAGGCCAAGCCAAATCATACAGGCACATTTAAAACCTCTGGAAGAATGTGATATGTCACATTTGCTCATATTCCATATGAGAAAATCATATGGCCAAGCATCTTGTCAATGCAGTGAAGTATATTCCACATGGGGTCGGGGAGGAGATAAAAGAGTAAATACTAGCTGAAAAATAACACAATCTACCATGACTACAGGTTAAAAAGTTAAATCATATTCCTGAGTTACAAAAAGTTAAATAGTAAAATATCATTGTAAAATTTTAATATGTCTTTGCACAACCATTTACAAAGGACATGATTGTTTGGGAGCCTGAGTAGAAGTTTAGAGAAAGAAATCTAATACAATCCTTAAATCTAAGACAGTATAATACGAAAGCATATTCATACCTCTTTAGGGCTTCCTTCATACCTTGCACTTACCTCTATCATTTTATTTGTCATTGTGTTTTCTGATTTTTCACTTCTGAAGCTAGAACGTTATCTTTAATCTTTGCATACCCAAGGCCTAATAAAATCCCTGACACACAGTGGGCACTCGATGTTTGTTGAATGACTAAATGAAGGCATGCATATGTAATCCAGAATATGTTGTTCTTATTTTCTCTTTTCTCAGTGCTGAAACTATTTATATTTATAATATGGGAGAATTAACATACTGCATTTGCTTTATTCCTCCCAGTTTTCTTTTTCTACCTGGACTATTTTTCTACAGATGAGTTTTGTGTGTATGTATATGTGTGTGTGTGTATGGGGGTAGGGAGGGAAAGGGACAAAGATATGCAAACAGTTTTGTTTTGTTTTGAGACAGAGTTTTGCTCTGTTGCCCGGGCTAGAGTGCCATAGCTCAGCCTAGCTCACTGGAACCTAAAACTCCTGGGCTCAAGCAATCCTCCTGCCTCAGCCTCTCGAGTAGCTGGGACTACAGACA
>JAQIFY010006232.1:0-10462 GCA_028533085.1 Varecia variegata
CCAATCAAGAGCAGGAACGATGGCCTGGAACTGGACCAATCGGGAGCCCACAGGATCAGCAACTTTTAAAGAAGCCAATGAACTAAGGGGCGAGGGGGGTAGTGTGCCCAGCCTGTCGTGTGTAACCTGCAGCAGGTGTCCTGTGAAACCTGCAAAAGAGTATAAAAGCTTAATTTTACCCCAGGGCGGGGTCCTAGTTGGTGGAGAGGCCACTGCGTTGGTGCTCCTGGACTTGGAGCCTAGCTCGAGCTAGTTAATAAACTCCTTTGCCATTTGCAGCCTCGGCGACTCCGCCTCTCTGTTCCTGGGGCCGAGGGGAACGGGCTCTAGCAGTTCCACCCCAGAACCTTCAGGAAGCTGAGTTAAGAGGCCAGTCAGGCTTTCCCTGTCACCTGGAGCCCACGTGGAGCTGGACAACTTCCTACTAAGAACTTCATATGATTTGAGGACTCAACGTTTACTTGAAAAAAAAAAAAATTAGGATATGTCTTTAAAGGCCAGATGTGGGCCGGGTGCGGTGGCTCACGCCTGTAATCCTAGCACTCTGGGAGGCCGAGGCGGGTGGATCGCTCGAGGTCAGGAGTTCGAGACCAGCCTGAGCAAGAGTGAGACCCTGTCTCTACTAAAAATAGAAAGAAATTATCTGGCCAACTAAAAAAAAAATATATATATATATGTACAAAAAAATAGCCGGGCATGGTGGCACATGCCTGTAGTCCCAGCTACTCGGGAGGCTGAGGCAGGAGGATCACTTAAGCCCAGGAGTTTGAGGTTGCTGTGAGCTAGGCTGACACCATGGCACTCACTGTAGCCCGGGCAACAGAGTGAGACTCTGTCTCAAAAAAATAAAATAAAATAAAATAAAATGAAAAATAAAGGCCGGGTGCGGTGGCTCATGCCTGTAATCCCAGCACTCTGGGAGGCCGAGGCCGGAGAATCGCTTGAGGTCAGGAGTTCCAGACTAGCCTGAGCAAGAGCGAGACCCTGTCTCTGCTAAAAATAGAAAGAATTACGGGGTGGTGGTAACCTGCACCTGGAGTCCAGCTACTCAGGAGGCTGAGGCAGGAGAATCGCTTGAGCCCAGGAGTTTGAGGTTGCTGTGAGCTGTCATGACACCATTGTACCCTAGCCTGGGTGACAGAGCAAGATTCTGCCTCAAAAAAAGAAAGAAAAAAAAAAGGAATATGTCTTTAAAAATATGCCCAACAAAGATAAGTCATGACCAGAGAGCTAGATCCAGAAATTAAATATTTGGAAATGAAATAAAGGTATAACATGCAAGCAGCACATGTACCCAGCACTATTGAAAGGTGATTTGTTTTGGTTTATTTCCTTACCAAGACGGTGTAGACAAGAAGAGAAAGAGGGAGTGGTTCTTTTTTCTGTAATGCTCTGTGTATTGCCCTGCTAGTTCTTAGGTCAGCTGTGTGGGAAGGTGATAGCCTTTTCTTGAAGCAGAGCATGAGGCTCAATTTTGAGGTCATGTTTGATGGCTTAGTAATTGGGTCCTTTGGGTGTGTGAGTGATTACAGACTAATTTTTTTTTAAAAATACCTTCAAATAACGTAAAAGGATACAAAGAAAGGTGTGAAGATCTGCTTACGCTTTCATTCTCTAGCTGTGGTCTTCACCCTTGGCTGCATATTAGAATCCCCTTGGGAGGTTTGGTGTTGTTTGGGGAAAATTTTAAAAATCATGCTGATTGGGCAGAGATTGTTATTTAATTGGTCTGAAGGGGAGCCAGGACATTGGTATGTTCTGTTGTTGTTTTAAGCTGCTTGGGTAATTCTGATGTTGAGCTAGGACTGAGTCCCTCTGCACCCTCCAAATAACATAATTAGTAATGATGACAATTAAGAGCTTTCAGAGTCTCAGAGTCTCAAATTGATATGGAAACATCTAAGCATAAAACAAGCACTTTACCCTACTCACCACTAAAGACTCATAGAAATATGAGTAAAAACAGATAGGGACTATACATTTGAAAATGGAAACCATCAAAACTGAACAAGGGAAATGAAAAAGAAATGTCTTAAAACAATTATGACAAATGGTGTAATGTCTTTGCTATGTAGAGAAATTATACAAATATCTAATAAGATCTCAGGGGTTAAGTAAAGTGGTTAAATAAATAAATATTCCAAAAATTCACAGGGAAGGAAAATACTGATGGTAAACATTTGGAAAACATCTTCAAACTTGATAATCACTAATTCAAAACTAAAATAATAAGGAAAAAAGTGCTATTTTCTATGCAACAGTCTAAAAAATGAGGAAAAAATTAAAAGGCTAATCAAGCTGGTAGGGAGCAGAGAAGTTTCAGAAGACTGGGAACCTAGAGCTTAGGTGCATGACTAGACCTCAGTTTAAATCCTGGCTGCTGGTAGGTGACCTTAGGCAAGTTGCTTTTGACCTCTCCAGGCCTCAGATTCTTCGTCCCCAAATGGAAGGGCCTGGTACGCACTGAGTGTGTGGTTCTTTGCATTACCCGGGAGTCCATAATCACCACAGTTGTCATTATAAATCAGCACAGCAAAATTGGGGAGGAGTTTCACAATACATAGCAGCGGCTATTAAAAAGGCTATTTTTGGTTAAAAATTTTACTCCTGGAAATTCATTCTTAAGGAATTATGTCAAAAGAAGAATATATTAATTTTCAGATAGATACAGTGTAGCATCATTTCTTATGATAAAAAGAAATAAGGTATAGGGAGAAATTGGAAATTGGAAATAAGGGAAATAAGGTTAAATTGGAAATAAGGTTAAATGAAAAAAAGAAGAAACAACTTTTAAAAATATTTAGCTGGGTGTTCCTGTCTCTTGAAGCCCACAGTGGTTAGGTGTGGCTTGGGTCTTTACAACGCGCTGTTCAGCACTGGTTTCAGGTTCCGTGCCAAGCTCTACGTACATGGTCGCATTTAGCTTCCCCAACAGTCCTATGAAGCATACACTCTTTTGACCCCTAATTTATTGATGAGGAAACTGAGGCAGGATGGGATTCAGCTTCAAGTTAGTTTAACCTGCAGTCCACATATTTAACCCACCCTGTTATACTCTGGATCCCAAACACTGCTTCCACCAAAAGCTTCCCAGGAGACCAAAGAACAGAACAAATGATCAGTAAAGCTTTATTTAGTCTCGAGAAGAGAAAGCTTTAGTGGGTTATTCAGAGTTATATATTAATAGTATGTGTTTTGTCTTCACTGATAAGTAAGGGTAAATTAAGATAAACTTAAAAATTGAGGGATTTGGACTGGCAAAGTGAAGAATTCCTGATTTAACCATTCAGGTGAGTTACCGGGGAGCCCAGAGGAAGCTTTCATATTACAAAATAAAAAAGACCAAATTCTTAGCTTCCTACTTGTGTTATTAAATAGTTTCCTTTTTTTTTTTTTTTGTCTAGACGGTAAATTTACTTAGACGGTAAATTAATTTCTCTTTTGTATGATATCAGTATAAAGGGCCCAGTTGGTTTAAATGAACCACTTTGCTTTAATTTTATACACAATAGCAGTTGACTTTGTTTCCTACCAAATTGGCAGACACAATTTTAGAATATGCGTCATGTTTATGTCACCCTAAGAACATCATCTAGTAAAGTGGTGAGCTGAGCGCCGAATGAATATGGGAGCAGTAGGTCTCTGTGCCCCTCACACTGAGGCTGACCTTGTAACTCTCTCCTGTCCCTCTCAGCCCTGCCATGGACTCCAGAAGGAGATTGGAACTCCAGACCACAGGGGTGGTCTCACACTGTAAAAGACATGCCCATTCCAGGGACCCGCTGAGTGCAGGCTCTGATGCAGTAGGGCAGGGGTGCTGCATTTCTAACAAGCTGCCCAGGCCACGCTCACAGCTGAATGGCATAGCGGAGGAAAGCCCACTTTGGAATCACGCAAATCGGCATCCAGTCAGAGATTTCATTGAAAAACTCTGTGGTCGTGGGCAATTATCTAGTTCTTGTGAGGCTTAATTTAATCTGTAAAAGGAAGAAAATACCTAGCTTACGAGGAAGCTACTAGTATTATACGGAATCTACTGAATTCAGCACACGCCACATCTTAGCACTCGACGAATACAAGTTCCTTGCGCAGCCCTTTTGCACACTGGGTGCGAATGCTGTTGACTGAATGCTTGTTTGTAGTAGAGGCTTCTGTGCAAAAGGGGGCCTGTCTGTGTGTGTGCATTCGTGCACACATGGACGTCTCTGTGTACACAAAGTGATGTATGCAAGACCCTAGAAACCCTGGAGTTCAGGCATTTGAGAAGCACTTCTGTGAGGCCACAGTCGGCGCAATTACTCTTTGTCTTTAATATATCTTTCAGGTGCCTTGTTTTTCTTTTTTCTTATATATACTTTTCTTTCTAATTCTTATCAGATTTAGACAAAAAAAGGCCTACAGATCTGAAGATGGATCAGGCTTTGCTACTCATCCATAATGAACTACTTGGGACAAACCTGACGGTCTACTGGAAATCTGAATGGTGCTATCAGGTGTGTGTTATGTTCAGACTCGATTTTGTTTGCTTCGGGGCTTGTTTGATGATCCTTAATGCTCTCGTATCTAAAGCTCTTCACATGTTAACTTCAGCTTCATAGGTAAGGAAACAAGCTGTGTGAAGAATCAGAAGAAATATGATCAGGGAGAGCCACGAGAGCATCCATTTCTTATCTTTTCTCCTGCCTGTCTTTTTAAAAACCAGTTGTTGGTGATGAACAAAACAGGTAGACCGTGTTTTATTTTCCTTCTCTGGCTCATGCATAACCCGCCAGCTGGATCAGAGAAGGAAGGAGACTCCTGGGTGTCCTCCAGGGGCAAGCAGGTATTCCAGGGAACTGCCTGGAATATGAATAATATGATAATTTTATTGATAATATGAATTTATGTTCTCAGGTGGTTTTACTCCTGTTCTAGACCTTGTTGCTTTTTAAGAACAAGGCTATTCTTCCACATAAAGTAAAATATTGAGACCTTCATTGTACTTTCAGAGGAGGAATTTTAATATATAGGGAGTGACCTGTTTACTGTAAATAGCTTTAAAAAAAACAAGCAAAAAACTTCCCATGTGGACACTAGTTGAAAAGATGGTGGAGCAATACATGATACCTTCTCTGTTTGATTAAACTGATTGAAAAGTCTGCAAAGTAATATGAAACAAACAAAAAAAATCTATTATATTAAAAAAGTAGCTCAAGACAGAAAAGATTTATCAGCCTACAAGAACCTGAAAGAGGCCGGGCGCGGTGGCTCACGCCTGTAATCCTAGCACTCTGGGAGGCCGAGGCGGGTGGATCACTTGAGGTCAGGAGTTTGAGACCAGCCTGAGCAAGAGTGAGACCCCGTCTCTACTAAAAATAGAAAGAAATTATCTGGCCAACTAAAAATATATATAAAAAAAAAAATTAGCCGGGCTTGGTGGCGCATGCCTGTAGTCCCAGCTACTCGGGAGGCTGAGGCAGGAGGATCGCTTAAGCCCAGGAGTTTGAGGTTGCTGTGAGCTAGGCTAATGCCACGGCACTCACTCTAGCCCGGGCAACAGAGCGAGACTCTGTCTCAAAAAAAAAAAAAAGAACCTGAAAGAAACTTTGAACAAAATCAACAATAGCTGAAATTAAAAAGTGACAGGAATCAGATAATTCAGAGAATGGGCAAAATGTCTTCTAAAAAGACTTAATAGAGATCTAAATCCACAGAAAAACAGGGTGAAGGGGAAAAAAGACTGTGTTGTCAAGGTATGAGATGTAGGGCAAATAAGAGCATCATTAGAGTATAAAAAAACAGAGTAATTGGAATGAAACAGTGATGCTGATGACAGATTAAAAAATAAAAAAACAGGCTGGGCGCGGTAGCTCACGCCTGTAATCCTAGCACTCTGGGAGGCCGAGGCGGGTGCATCACTCGAGGTCAGGAGTTCAAGACCGGCCTGAGTAAGAGCGAGACCCCGTTTCTTCTAAACATAGAAAGAAATGATCTGGACAACTAAAAATATATATAGAAAAAATTAGCCGGGTATGGTGGCGCATGCCTGTAGTCCCAGCTACTCGGGAGGCTGAGGCAGGAGGATCGCTTAAGCCCAGGAGTTTGAGGATGCTGTGAGCTAGGCTGATGCCATGGCACTCATTCTAGCCCGGGCAACAGCGTGAGACTCTGTGTCAAAAAAATAAATAAATAAATAAATTAAAAAAAAAATTAAAAAACAGAAGAATTAACTACATGCGACTATTTCAAGAAAAAAATTGCTAACTTATTTAAAAGGGTGTGGAGATTATTATGTCTAAGGAAAATGTGTAAAGGAGTGGTACAGGGTTTGTATTTAATTGTAGTAGTAGAAAATGTCCCATCATTTCGAAAAATATTTTAGCCTTGAAATTGGAAAGATGCTTATGGACCCTTTAAAAGTTAACGAGGGAACGATGTCTCGACATTAACTGTTTTAAGTTTTGAACTTTAATGATAATTAAAAATCCTTAAATATGGGTTATAGGAGAGACAAGTATTCAAAAGAATGCAAATTATATACTTATATGTAATATATAATAAAAATCTGGGGAGGGTGGTATAATATCTTTAAGATATTTAAAGATGAAGGGATGCCCTAGAGGTCAGCTACCTAGCTGAGTTGAGAATTTCCTTTTCTCTTTTCCTCTTTATCCCTGTTACCTTAAAGTAGAAAGACTTCAATACATCCATAAACATAGAAAACATTTGTAAACCAGATTTCATAACTTGACAGAGAGCTTCAAGACAGGTTAAAAACAATTATAACTTGTTAGCAAGTTCTTTTGAAAAGAGAACAAGAATTAGAGAAAGGTTATTATTGAATATGTATTGTTAGCTATGAGCAATTGTAATAATTGACTAAATGGAAGTAAGATGTAACTGACAAAAAGAAAAAAGAAAGAGAAAATTGCTTTTCAGAATACTGAGCAATATTCCTTCCTTAGGGGGTCTTGAGGTGGGGAGAAGAATGGAGAAATGGGAAGTGGAAGAGAAACACAGACATGCTGTGCTTTGTCGCATTCAGGGGTCCAAAGTGGCTATCTGTACTTTTGACTGTTCATTATTTTCAAACATAAAGTAAAGACGCTTAGTATTTTTGTAAGTAGACATGTTCTAAGGGTGGTAAGTATAATAGTTGATGTTACTAAATCTTTACAATATTACTAAAAAAAGAAGATGCAATATCAAAAATATGTAAATGAAGAAAGAATAAAAAAGGAGGAGGGAATTCACGGTAATTAAGTGTAGACTAATTGCAACAAATGCCAATGGACTAACTTCTGTGACAACAACACTCTCAGATTGTGTTAGAAATACCATGAATGATTTAAAATTGCTTTTGGAAAGAGGATAGTTACACATATATACATTGGTAAAGTATGAAAAACAAAAATATATTATTGTACTTACAAAGAATACATTGAAAATGAAAAGGCACAGGTAATTAAATGTTTTTTTTTTCTAGTGACAGGGTCTTGCCCTGTTGTCTAGGCTGGAGTGCAGTGGCTTCATCATAGCTCGCTGCAGCCTCAAACTCCTGGCCTGAGGGATCCTCTGGCCTTGGCCTCCTAAAGTCCTGGGACGACAGGCATGAGCCACCATGCCCAGCCTGTTAGTGATACTTTTTGATGAAGCAGATGTTAAAATAAAAGGGATCAGTCAAGCTTTATCATTTGCATAAATCATAAAGAAATATTAATACTAAAACATAAACACCGTAAATAAAAGGGTCCAAATATATGTGGTTCCCCAAAATACATAGAAAATAATGGTAGAAACTACAAACAAAGTTATGGAGACAAATGGTAATATACTCTTATCAGACTATGATAGGACAAGTAGATTATGGTTTGATAATAGAACTGGTGAATTTAGCCAAATGAAATGTGGAGGAGTAAAGTGATGAAGAGCATTCTACAGGCCAGGCGCGGTGGCTCACGCCTGTAATCCTAGCACTCTGGGAGGCCGAGGCGGGTGGATTGTTTGAGCTCAGGAGTTCGAGACCAGCCTGAGCAAGAGTGAGACCCCGTCTCTACTAAAAATAGAAAGAAATTATATGGACAGCTAAAAATATATATAGAAAAAATTAGCCAGGCATGGTGGCGCATGCCTGTAGTCCCAGCTACTCGGGAGCCTGAGACAGGAGGATTGCTTGAGCCCAGGAGTTTGAGGTTGCTGTGAGCGAGGCTGATGCCACGGCACTCTAGCCCGGGCAACAGAGTGAGACTCTGTCTCAAAAAAAAAAAAAAAAGAAAGAAAGAAAAAGAGCATTCTACAGCCAGAGTGCTTGGTTCAAATCCTGGCTCTGTCACTTCCTACCTGTATGTCTTTGGGTATGATAATTACCTTTTCTGTGCCTCAGTTTCTTCACCTGTGAAGCTGGGAAAATAATGGAGCTCCTCTTAGTCTCTTGTGACCATTTAGTGACTGAGTGTATGGAGCTGTCTGAAGCAGAGTAAGACCTGTCTCTATACATGTCTGTATCGTTGGCAATAAACATAAGTCACACTTACGGCAGGAGTTAAATAGAAAAACTAGATAACTTCAGAAATATCTGTGTGTATTAATATTTCACAGAAACATTGATCAGGTGTTTGGTCAAAAGGGATTAAATAAATACAAAAAGTAGAGATTATGCATTCTATATCTCATACTTCTGCACAGCAGAAACCAAACTAATATAATAAGGGGTATAATACAAACATGGAGTATTTCATAGAAAAATCTTTAGACCAGGCCAAAGCAATTCTTACAGAAATTTTTATTATAATGTTTCTAATAATAAAAACGATAATAGAAGTTGCAGCTACTGTTTACTGAGGGCTTGCTCTGTGTCTTAGGTATGCAGTAATGTATCTCATTTAATCCTCACAATAGTCCAGTAGAGAAGATGTATCCAGTAGAGAGGATAATCTGATAGAGAGGATTTGGGCTGTGATACTAAAACTAAGAGATCAAGTAGCTTTTTTCTGGGTTATCCAGCTGTTAAGTGGCAATGTTAGAATCAGGATCCTACTTTATGTTAATCAGAAAGAAAAGGAGAAATGCAAAATAATTGAATAAGGATCTCGAGATTTTTGGAAAGCCAACAGTGTAATCATACAAACAAAAGAAAAAAAGAAGTAGTAAAAATAATAAATATGTAAACTAGGAATTGAAGTAAGAATGATTCAAAAGATGATTTTTTAAAAATAAAAGTGATAGAATTGATAAATTTAAGGGAACGATGGAAATTAAGCAGATTAGAAATTAAGATATATATATATATCTCAACTGAAATCAAAATAATTATGGTCCAGTGAACTGTTGTAATCTATTAACACAGATTGACACCTGGAAGCACCACTACTTGGAAATTCTGGAACTGTCATTGTCTTCTAGATCCTTGTCACATTCTTAGAACTGTGTACCAGCACCATGTTCAGCAGATGCAGTGGGCATGTTAAACACTCCCACTTTCTTACCAATCTTTGAGAATACTAGAAGCAATATAAAAAGTGTGTGGTGAAAATAAGAACAGAAAGATGGCAGTCAGAGAAGAGAAATTGTGGGACAGAGTGGAAGAAACTCTTCACAGCAGAGGAGGAGGCCCATATGGGATCTGGACGAATATCCATGAGGACAATACGAGGCTGGCAGGATACCCACTGTTGTCTCGTTTGACACTTAAAAAAAACCCTGAAGAGAAAGCAGGGCTGGTGTCATTCCCGCACTTCACAGATGAAGATCCGAGCCAGTGCTGAGAGCACTTGTTATAGAATTGTGGAGAAGGGGCGGGGACTGTGATCCCAGCGCTTTGGGAGGCTGAGGTGGGAGGATGACTTGAGGAGTTCAAGACCGGTCTGGAGAGAGTCTGTCTCAACAAAAAATAAAAAAATCAGCCAGGCGTGGTGGCGGCTGTGCCTGTAGTCCCAACTATTCAGGAGGCTGAGGCAGGAGGATCACTTGAGCCAAGGGGTTTGAGGCCACAGTGAGCTGTGATCTTGCCACTGTACTGCAGCCTGGGGGACAGAGTGAGACCCTGTCTCTGAAAAAAAAAAATTCATATAAAAAAGTAAATGAAGCCAGGCGCGGTGGCTCATGCCTGTAATCCCAGCACTCTGGGAGGCCGAGGCGGGCGGATCGTTTGAGCTCAGGAGTTCGAGACCAGCCTGAGCAAGAGCGAGACCCCATCTCTACTAAAAATAGAAAGAAATTATATGGACAGCTAAAAATATATATATAGAAAAAATTAGCCAGGCATGGTGGCACATGCCTGTAGTCCCAGCTACTCGGGAGGCTGAGGCAGGAGGATCACTTGAGCCCAGGAGTTTGAGGTTGCTGTGAGCGAGGCTGATGCCACGGCACTCTAGCCCAGGCAGAGCGAAGACTCTGTCTCAAAAAAAAAAAAAAGTAAATGAGTAAGAGGATCAAAAGGTGGCCTGGAAGGAGGAAAGGAGAATGGGCAATTTGGAGACTCGCT
>JAQIFY010006233.1:0-10462 GCA_028533085.1 Varecia variegata
CCGCCCCCCCGCCTCTGTCAAATACACAATTGGTGTTATTCCCAAATATGCACTTAGGTGATGATCAGGGAAACCAATTTTCTGGTGAGTACATGTGGTGCTTATTTTTCCATTCTTGGGATGTTTCACTTAATAGAATGGGTTCCAACTCTATCCAGGAGAACCAAAGAGGTGTTTATAGCAGCACAATTCACAATTGCTAAGATGTGGAAACAACCCAAATGCCCATCAATCCATGAATGGATTAGTAAAATGTGGTATTTGTATACCATGGAGTATTACTCAGCTATAAGAAATAATGCTAATTAAGCTTTTTATTGCTTGTAATTTTATTGAAAGATTTATATAGAGTTTTAAAATCATATTCTTGTACATGCATGTAAAGGAACATATCCAAATAGGCCGGGTGCAGTGGCTCAGGCCTGTAACCCAGCACTTTGGGAGGCCAGGACAGGAGGATCCCTTGAGCCCAGGAGTTTGTGAGCCCAACCTGGGCAACACAGCCAGACCCTTCTCTACAGAAAATAAAGAAGTTACCAGGGTGTGGTGGCGCCTGTAGTCCCACTCTGGAGGCTGAGGTGGGAGGATCACTTGAGCCCAGGAGTTTGAGGTTGTAGTGAGCTGTGGTGACACTACTGCACTCCAGCCTGGGCGACAGAGTGACATCCTGTCTCAAAGTTGAAAAAGAAGATACTCCTGCAGTGTATTCAGAGTCGGGCGTCTGCGTTTCCCACGCAGTGGGTCCTCCGTGCCATCCCATGCACATGCATGCAGCATCCTTGAGCACACGTGGCCGTGATTTTGGGGGTCTCTGCTTTGCACGTGTGTCCTTGGCTCTTTCCTCTTACCCAGAGGGGCAGGACCCGGCCAGCAGCAGCTGTGAGATGCCGTCGGCATTGTGGCTTCAGCGGTGTTGAGACGTAAAAGACAGAGGCCAGAAACCGCGTCTCGGATCGGCTGCGCGGTGATTTGTGGCACTGACTGCAGGCAGGGCCTGATGTCCCAGTCGCCACTCTCAGCCCAGCCTTGTCCCGCCCTCTTTTTCAGTTAGTGTATTGGTTTTTAAAGTCGGGTATTGATTCAATGACGAAACATGGTGGTTTGATGCGGTTATATATAAGGCTGTGTGATCTAACTAGTGAGATTTGAGAAAAACTCCCGTTGTGCACATCGAGGAGAGAAGAAACGTGCCCAGACGCGGCTGAGCCTACCCCCGAGTCCCTCCAGTCCTGCCGGGTTCCTCCCCTCAGCTGTCCTGGGGACATTGCAGCCGGCGGAGGTGCTGCTCTCCTCCGGGCGTCTTCCTGGTGGCTGCAGATGTCCTCGTCGTCCCCTTTGGCTGTTTGCTCCCGTCATGGGGTGGAGGGATATTTTGCCCCTCAGATTCGTCGGTGTTTGCTGGCTGCCTTCAGAAGGCAGAGGGGCTTGCCGCGTGGCAGCCAGAGGTCGCGAGTGCAGGGCCGGCCGTGGGGGCCAGGGGGAGACGGGGCCACTGTAGGCGCAGGCCGAGTGGACTGTGAGTAAATGTTTGCATGCAGGTGGGTAGTCGCTTTGAAGTCGTGAAACCACGTTACAGAAATTTTGGGGAAAAATGACCCATAATCTCACCATCATACAAAATCATCTCTATCATTTTTGGTCATTTATTTTTAGTGTTTTTCGCTTATTTACATCTTAAAACTATAATCATGTTTGACATATAATTTGTAAGTTTTTACTCAATGTTATAAGCATTTGTCCTGTTGACTGTAACGATGGTCGTCAATGGCGCCAGGGTCAACAGCACGCTGACACCCCTCTCGCTCGGCCCCCAGCCCGCTGCCGCCCCCGCGCCCTGGCGAAGGGGTGGCCGCGGCCGGGCGGGCCGTTCCACAGCAGCCTGGAGTTTGAAATGCCTGTTTTATTTGAAAACAGCTGAATAACATTCATCTGCTTTTCACATTTTCCTGTCCAGATATGAGTCACTTCCTACTCAGACCAGATAGGGGTTTTTCTTTCTGCTTTTTTGCACAAACCTTAATGTTACTCAGTCCTGGGACGTTTGGGTGCACGTGGACTGTCTGTGGCCGGGAAAGTGCTGGTTCCACGGTTCTGTGTTTACCGACAGTCGTGCGTTCTGCCCTGAAAAGTAAAAGATTTGGGTTAGAGTGATGTCATTGTGGGCAGGTTTTTAAAATGCTGCTCTGGAAAAACATGAAAGCATCTACTTGCTGACAGTCTGAGGAAGTCGGGCGGGAGCAGCGAGGGGTTTTCCTGAGTGAAAACAAGGAGGTGCAACCTCCAAACGCCGCGTGCGCTTTGTTTTGCCAGAAAGGAAACAAACATTCTTATTTTTCAGAATAATTCCTTCCTGTAAGGTGCTATTTTAAGCTTAAAATACTCTACGCCGAATGGATCCTAGCAGCCCCTCGGTGTGGAGGCCCGAGCAGAGCAGGCTCCCAGGGAAGCCCCTCTCCTGCTGGGCCTCGAGCGCGGGGCCACCTATCTGCATCTGTGTCCCCACCGGGAGCGCGGCCTGTAGGTAGCAGGGTCTTGATGATAGATGGTGAATGAATGAGGACTGCTGGGTTAGAGCAGGGATCAGCAAACTCATCCTGCAAAGAGGCAGGTGGTAAATGGTTTTGGCTTTGGGAGCTGTACAGCGCCGGGCGTAGTTCCTCGACTCTGCTGTGCGGGGTGGCGGCCCCAGGCGAGGGGCTGGCCGTGTCTGCAGGGCCGCTGGCAGGCGGGGCAGTCTGGGCCGGAGCGGCACTGCCCCAGGATCACTCCCTGAGGACTGGACCGTGCTGTGGCTGCCCCGTCCCTTGTGGCAGCCACCAGCAGGTGTGGCTGCTAGACACTCAAAATGTGGTTATTTAGTGCATCCGGGGGGTTGAATGTCTAATTTAAATTAATTTGAATGTAGGGAGTCAGGTGTGGTTAGTGGCTCGGTATTGGGTGGTGCAGGCTGCTGTTCTTAGGGAGGTTCATACATGTTAGAGAAAGAAAGAATTCTGTGGCTAAAAGAATTGGGGAATCATTTTAAAAAAAACAAAGATTTATTTGTTATAGGTCTTCTCGGAGCCTTTAATGTGCTAATGCTTATTTACAGTGTATGAGAGGCTGGGCACAGTGGCTCACGCCTGTAATCCCAGCACTCTGGGAGGCTGAGGCAGGAGGATCACTTGAGCTCAGGAGTTCAAGACCAGCCTGAGCAAGAGCTAGACCCCGTCTCTACTAAACGTAGAAAAATTAGCCAGGCGTCGTGGTGTGCTCCTGTAGTCCCAGCTACTCGGGAGGCTGAGGCAGGAGGATCGCTTGAGCCCAGGAGTTTGAGGTTGCTGTGAGCTATGATGACGCCACGGCACTCTAGCCAGGGTGACAGAGTGAGACTGTCTCCAAAAAAAAAAAAAAAAAAAGTCTATGGGAAGGGGTTTCTGAGATTTTTTTCCCCCAAAAGCTTTCTAACTGTGCATTTTCCTGCTGCGTGGCCACCTGTGCGAGCAGTGGTGTTCCTCGGAGCAGACTTTGGACAACATTGGCTGTGCCGAGTGTTTCATGTTGGACAAAGTGAGGTTTACAGATACGCAGAAACCCCCTGGCGCACGGCCAGATGGCCACGAGGACAGCGAGAGCAGCGGAGGGCGGGTGGCGCGCTGGGAGCTTCCTGCCTGGGGACAGGCCCTTCCTGGCTATGCGTTAGCGGAGGGGAGGGTGCTGTGCCTGTGAGGAGGGAGGGGAGGCCTGGTCACACGGGGCAGGGGGGAAACACCAGCCTGTGACCCGGCAGCAGGACACACACAGCTCACGTGGGCGGAGCTGGAAACTGCGGCGTGTCTGATAAGTGACTGTTGGATCTTGGACAGATATCTGGGCTTGTTCAGAAGTAGTGCTGAAGGGCCAGGTGTGCCAGTCCCTGCCTGTTGTCCCATTGCTTTGGGAGGCTGAGGTGCTAGAATCGGTTGAGCCCAGGAGTTTGGAGGCTGCGGTGGGCTTTGGTGACACCACTGCACTCCAGCGTGGGTGACAGAGGGAGACCCGTCTCAAAGAAAATGAGAGAAAGAAATGAAATGGTGCTTGAAACTTGTTATTTTATTTTTGAGGTTGAAAAAGTACATCACTGTGTGTGGCAAGGGAGGGACGGGGACGTCCCTGGCTCCAGGGCAGCCGGCGCGGCTCCTCCTCCCTGTCCTCTGGTGCCTCCGAGGCCGCCTGGCGCTCTGGGACCGCTCGGGCCCTGCTCGGGCCCCGCTCTGTGATCGCCCCTGTAGCTGCCGCTTGGTCCCGCTCCCCAGCCTGTGGGGGCGGGGGGGACACGTCCTGTCAACAGGGGGATATGCTGGAGAGGCTCTCTGGGTGACCGTGCACTCTCGGAACTACCATCACGGTGGAAAATGCTGAGCATTAGTTTGTCAGCAGTTCGGGCGGGTCCGTTGTGCCGGGAGGGTTCACAGGCAGCCGCGCAGACGCTCGGCTGTGACAAGACCGGTGCTCGGGGGCCTCCGAGTGCACCGTGCTGGGCTCAGGCTCCGTGCCCCACTCTTCCTCCTCTGGGATTTGGTTTTATTTTTTGTCTGCACTTTCTGTTTTGCTTATAAATTTGCCGTCCGTGTGCACGGGCCGCCTGCCGTCCCTGCCGTCTCGTGTTGTCCCTGCCGTCCCCTGATGTCCCTGCCGTTTGGGGTGCAGGTGGGGCCCAGGCGCGACCAGGCGGCCCCCGGCAACCACAGCCTCAGTATGAAACCGCTACCGTATCAACTGCAAAATGATCATGTGTGTACTGCAAGCTCTTATTTCATTTTCATAATTTGTTTTTTTGTTTTTTGTTTTTTTTACTTTTACAGTGAGTGTTGAAAAGATAGACCTGAAGGGATTGTCACACACAAAAAATGACAGGAATGTTGAATGTTCCTTTGAGGTAAGATGCTAAGTTTTTTTCCCTCTCTCCTCTAAGGGGTAGGAAGAGAACATTGCCGTGAATAGGAACTTGAAGCAGAAGCTGTGCCTTTTTGCGAAGCCCGGCACCAGTGCTGGAAGCACCCGTGGTGGGCCATCTGCGGGACGGGGTTGCGGGCGGCCACCATGGCTGCCCCTCGCCCGAATGCGGCCTCTGCGGGGGACAGGCCTGGCCTGGCAGCGCGGATCTGTCTGTTGGCAATGTGGCCAGGTGTGGCCAGGGACGGGAGGAGGTTGACAGCACGTGCCTCGGGGGTTGTGGAGAATGAGACGCCACCTGAGCTCCGAGCCCAGAATCTGGGCTGTCGATTGTCCGTGAAGACTAGATAACCAAAGCTCCCTGGTCACACAGGGAAAGTTCTCTAAACCGACATGCTCGGGTGCTGGTAGTTGTCACCAAAGTTGGGTACAATGCCGAGTCATGAAAATGGAGATATATTGTGTATGAGGGTTGGAGACCATCGTAGCAGTGGTTTAACCCACACAGAGTTCGTTCTGTTGCACATGGGAGCACACAGGAGGCCGCGGGCTGGGTCACAGGGCTGCGCCCTCCGGGTCATTGCTCTGATGTCCCAGGATGTGTCCTTGGGCTCCGGGTCCCTGGCTCTTCCTTCTGGGCAGCAAGATGCCGGGGGACAAAGAGAAAGGTTACTTTTTGTCTTTCTTTTAAGGAACATTCCTGAAGGCAGCCTCTAGACACGTGCACTTGTGTTTTGGCCAGAATTTAGTTTCTTGGTCCTGCTCAGCTGTGCGAGAGGCTGCCAGTGTCCCCCTGGCCTCATTGTGGTCAGGCTGTCCCCGTCACCTGTTGGGCTCTCCTCGGCCAGGGGCGTGCTGGGTCCCCACTGCTCCTAAAGGATGTGCCCAGTGCTGTCGCCATGTGCTCGGGGACGGAATCTCCGATTTATGCCTGGCAGGCAGACTGTGTGCGGTTTACTGATGCATGAAACAGTGAAGCTGCATCAGGATAACTTTCCATCCTTTTACCACCTAAAGGATAAAAATCTTCATTTGATCTGGGAGATACTGAACTGTGAGGATCGGTTATTACGCTGCAGATTGGTCTTTTCACGCTGCAGGGACGATACTGAGCTTAGGCCGTGGGGGCCGGGGGCGGGGGGCAGGGGCTGTGCAGCACTGCGGGCAACCCGCATGCCGGAGCCCGGCGGGGACCCCGGGAGCCCTGAGCTTTGCTGTCTGCGCTTGGCCCCTTCCCTCCGGTCCGCGCTGCGCTGTCCGTCTCCTGACCGGGTCCCTGTCCGCCTCCAGCAGGGCTGTTGACTTAGGAGAGAGTCCTGCGGGGAGCGTGGCAGGAGGGGCCAGCCCAGGCCTGGGCTTCGATTTGCTCCTAATCCTTGGTCCGGTTTTTCGCGACAAGGAAGTCAAGGCCACGCAGTGCGGGATGTGGGAACTTCAGACAACGTGGCTGTCGATGGCTCTTCTGTAAAGACGGGAGCTCTGACAATTTCCACGTGGCCTCTCACGGCCTCTGCCTGGAGGACAGAGTTCTGATGGGGCCGAGGAGGGAGGGCAGCCACGAGGCAGACGTGGTCCCCTGTGCACATGTGGGTGACCCGTCAGTGGTAGGTGTTCAGTTTAAGACATGCTCTGCTCCACATGGGGACCCCGAGGTGTTTCAGGATCGCAGACAAAGCTGTATTTGCCTGGAGCACTTACTCTCCGTAACATGGCAGCTGACAGTGTCCCCGTGTTTGGGACGTGGATAACCCTCCACCCCCAGCGTCCCGCCCGTTTGCCTTTCAGGGCTTCACGCGCCCTCAGGAGCTGACAGCCCACAACACACGTGCGGCGTGGGGTGTGATTCAAGGACAAAGGAAGAGTGTAATATTAATGTCAACGTCTGTTAAAAGTGTGTCTTTTTAGTTACAAAATACACTGTTCACTGACACGGCTTAAACTGTGTGCTCGTCTGGTCATGGTTGGTCTCTTGTGCCCTGATGCTCTTAAACACGTGGCTGCTCGTAAGACACCAATGGCGTCACCGTTCACCTGCCTCAGCGTGGGGTCTCCTGTCCTGGAGGAGGAGTGAGACCCTCTGCCGGTTAGACGGCCTCGGGCACCCGCCGTGGCAGTCCCCGGCCAGCAGTCCCAGGACCGCAGCTCTGCAGAGAAGGTGACCCAAGGGGCAGCCTGGGAAGATGATTTCACATGCCTTTAAACATGCTTCCTCTCATCTTGAATGAAACCCCCCCCAAGAAAATCCCAGTGGGATTTTTCTATTTTAGAAATCAACAAGTTGATTCTGAGAATTATATGGAAAGAACTAGAGTAATTAAAACAATTTTGCAAAGAAGGCAAAAGTTGGAAGACTCACGCTACTTGATTTCAAGACTTACTCAGTACGGGATCACGGCCCTGTTGTCTCTGAAGGGGTCGTGGCACAGATGCATGGCACAGGCACGTGGCACAGGCACGTGGCACAGGCGTGTGGCACAGAGGAGGGACTCTAGACTTAGGCTCAAATGCAGACGATTAGTGGATTTCTGACAAAGGTGTGCGGCGGGGTCGGCAGTCCAGTGGAGAAAGGTGGTCTTCTCAGCAGCCAGTCTGGAGCCAACAGCCTCATGCACACAAAAACCTTGACCTCCCCTCATCCCTTATACAAAAATTAACTCAAAATTGATCATAGACCTAAATGTAAAACCAAACGCTGTGTAACTTCTAGCAGAAGGCATAGAAGGACACTTTGTGACTTAAACTAGATGCAATGCCAAAAGAAATCCATACAAATTGATAGATTGGACTTCATCAAAATTTAAAACTTGCTCTTTGAAAGGCGTTGTGAGGAGAATGAAGACACAAGCCCTAGGTTAGGAGAAGACACGAACAAACCACACAGCTGATGAAGGGTTTACATTCAAAATATATAGATACTCTCAAAACTTCATAATAAGCAAACAACCCAATAGAAAATGGGTGAAAGATTCGAACAGTTGCCAGGGCATATGTGTGAAATAAGCGTGTATGAGAAGATGTTCAGCATCGCCGATCATTAGGAAAACACAAATTCACACCGCAGCGGGAGAGGACCCGGTGCCTGTCACACGGCTAAAGTGGAGAGACCCGCTGGCGGCACCAGGGAGGAACTGGACTCTCGTTCGGTGGTCGGAACGTGAAATAGTGCAACTATTTGGAAGACGGTTTGGCAGTTTCTTAAAAAGTTAAACCTACACCTGCTGTATGACGCATCGGTTCCATGCCTCAGTGTTTACCCAGGGAAAGTACGTGTGTGTTTCTACAAGGTTTGCACGTGGATGTTTGGAGCAGCTTTGTGTGCTAACACCGCGAGACTCTAGACACACCAGTTCCCGCTCGCGGGGCTGGGTGCACGCGCTGTGCAACTGTGTCCGCCCCTCGGAACAGTGCTTGGCGGCGAGGAGGAGTGACGTGACCCTCGATGTCCTCACAGTGTGGATGGATCTCAGCTGTGCTGTGTGAAACCAGACTCCTCCTTCCAAAAAAAAAAGTCTGCGTGTTGTAAGTCCATTCTGAGCATCGACATAAAATTCTAGAAAATGCAAACTGATCTATAGCAACAGAAAGCAGCTCAGTGGTTTCCTGGGGAGCTTGAGGAAACTTCTGGGGTGTTCACACGTGTTGAAACATCAAATTGTATACTGTATGTGGTTAATTGTCGATTAAAATTTATTAAAACTCATTTTTAAAAAATGACTTTAGGATTCAGATTTTCCTTTTGTCCAAAGAATCCTAATAAAAATTAAATTTTCCTTTGAGTAAGTTGTCCTTTGTAAATGAAAATAAATAGCCATTAATTTTTCACTGTGACCAGAACAATAAAAAAGCTTTCTTAGGAGTGTCTGCCACACTTCAGTGAGCTATGACAGTCTGTGGCTAACAGTGTGGGAAGAGCCAAAGAAACTCTTTTTCCTGCAAGCCTTCACCTGCCGGGGAGAAATAAGCAAATTCTACCTGCTCCACTGATTGTCTCAGCCTCGTTTCTCTCGAGTTTTAGGGACCAGCCGGCAACAAACTGAGTCTTTGTTTCTGTGGGGCGTGTCTGTGCGTGTTGAGAGACCGCGATTCTGCAGGACGTTCCCCCTGCAGCAGACACCTTGGCCCTTCCCTCCGAGGCCGGGTGACGGGCGTGTGACGCCGTGCAGGGGCTCTGGCCAGGCCAGCTGGCATGTTGCTGGGACTCTCCCTTTCTTGCCCAACGTTGTTTTTCCTAGAAGTGTCCCCCCCCCCTTTTTTTTTTGCTTAGTGACAAGGTCTTGGAAAACTGCTGTGCCTCACGTCTTCCCTGTTTTCTGACAATTCCTTTTCCATAGCCGTCCTTGGCTGTGCTTTCTTCTCTTACTAAGAACATTAATGATTAGTTTTCTTAGAGTCTGTGCTGCCTTCAGGCTGCTTTTTCCTACTCCACGGCTTTGCCTGTCCCCTTAGGGGTGTGGCCAGGACTTGCCCCGGGACGGTCTGGTGGGCGGTTTGCTGGTGCAGAGTGAGCCTTTGCTGCACCGGGGGCTCGGAGGGGTGTGGGGAGCTGAGGCAAAGTGAGTCGTAGGAGTCAGAGTCTGTGTGTGATGATGTCCCGAGCATGTATGTTCTGTGCGTGTTTTGCTTTTGGGGTGTGATTAGGTTATGTTAAGATCTGTCCAGATAAGGCTGCGTAGCTCTTGGAGTGAGACATAGGAAAGTGCTGTGCCACAGTCCAACTGGCAACATGTTTCCTTGGTGACACGTAAAATAACGGAGTAGCTGACAATCGGTGCCACCTTGGGTTTGGTTGGACACGTGTCTCTCTCTATAGCATGGGTCAGGCTGCCGTGGTGTGAGACCACTGGTCCCGTCTCCACGCCCTCCAGGGGCCCGTGGGCAGGTGGGGCAGAGGTGAGGGCCGGGCACCCGGGACCCAGGGCACAGCCTGGGCCGGACCCGCCGTTGCAGCTGAGAGTGAAGCAGCCACCGTTCCGCCTGTCGCGTGCGCCCTGTGACTGCCTCGGGCGGGAATGTCAGCTCCATCTGCAGGCGAAAGACGTATCAGGAGCACACGACCTAGGAGAGTTAGTTGTGCTTATTTGAAGTGCGCAAGTGTTGGAAAAGTAAGTTGTCTGTTTCAGCGTGGAGCGAGCTGTGCAAGCCGTGCTGTGTTGCGTTGGGTTTCCTTCTCCGTCGGGTTATGGTGCATCTGTGCGATGCGGACGTGGAAGGAAAGAGAAGAGTCATCCTCAGAAACAGGCGTGCGAGTTGCAGGGAAGGAAGTTTTCTACGACGTGTTTTACTTCAGAATAGGCAAGTTGGCCAGGTGCGGTGGCTCAAGCCTGTAATCCTAGCACTCTGGGAGGCCGAGGCGGGTGGATCGCTCAAGGTCAGGAGTTCGAGACCAGCCTGAGCAAGAGCAAGACCCCCGTCTCTACTAAAAATAGAAAGAAATTATCTGGCCAACTAAAGTGTGTGTGTGTGTATATATATATATATATACACACATATATATACACACACAAAAAAATTAGCCGGACATGGTGGTGCACACCTGTAGTCCCAGCTA